>RJWT010016372.1:0-19895 GCA_004365215.1 Cuniculus paca | reverse complement strand
AAGGACTATTTTCACTGAGACAAGGTGAATTATGAGAAAACAAGCTCACATTGTCTCTAATACCCATTTAAAGAGAAAAAGATATAAATACACAGGGTGGGAGGAGTGAACCAAAGCAGGACCACAGCCAAATCACGGTCCAGTTGTACAAAAGAGGAACAGACGACAGCCATCTCCAAGCCATGTGGCTGCCCTAGAATCCCCAGTGGTAGTGTGGCTGCTTATCAGGTGACATCCCACCACCACCCAGGATGTCCCAGCAAAACACTAACATGAGTGCAGTCCAGGTTCTCAGTGTGATTCCCAGGTCACAGAGAATTCAGAGTGAGAATGCAGTTGAATGTGGCCACAAACAGGCCCAGGCCAGGGACACCCTGCTTGGACAACCAGCCTAGGGTCCTTGGCACATCAGTCCCCTGAAGAAAAGGCGCAGGTGCTCTCCCTCTGAACAGACCTGCAGCGAGACATCTTAAGGACAACTGACAAAATCTAAATTTGGCTTGGGTAGGAGGGTATTAGCAATTTCTGGCTTTGTGAGGTATGACAGTGGCTTCTGATGATCCAGGAGGAGAAGCATCCTCAAATGTTAGAGGGAGAAACTTGTTTTTTAAGCATAAAAGGCAGCGTGGGCTGCTCCTCTCAACCAGCCCACAAGGCACTCCCTAGAAGGAGCAGCTGTTCACGTTTTCTTGTGATTCCCACTAGAACAGCTTTTCCCCACATGCCCCATGTATGGGTGCATGGGGTACACTTCTCTTCCGGGGAAGGGGCCAAATCTTACTCTCTGCCTTGTCCTGCATTTCCTAACTGGCCCTGACCTAGGATGGGCTTTTATAGTCTCAGAGAAAATACCCAGAGTGGGTGATTGCTGGCTCTGAGGTCTCATGGTTAGACTGAGATCTGGGCTTGCCACCATTCTATTTTATTTGGTTTTGGTTTGCCTTTCAAACAGGGTCTTGATATGCAGTTTGGGTTGGCTCTGAACTCAAAATGTAGCCCAGCCTGGCCTCCAACTCACTGTGATCTTCCTGCCTCAGCCTCCTGAATGCTGGGATTATAGGCATGTGCCAGCTACCATATCCAGCTTATGCTGCTTCTTAATGTGTGACCTTGGCCTAGGATATTAAACTTCCTGTGCCTCAGTTTTCCTATCTGTAGAATGGAGACAAAAGTGCTTGCTTCTCAGGGTTTTTGTGAGGATAAAAATACTTTGTGAAAAGTACATGATATGTGTACAACTTTCATGGATCTCTCAAAAAGAGAGAAATGAAGCAGCATGGCACAGAGTGTCTTTCTGAGAGGAGACTGGGGCAGAGGCCTGGGAGCCAGCAAGGGGTGGCAGCTTATGCTCCAGTTCAGGTAAACAGAGGTACGGTACACAGGATACATGGGAAGATATGGGGCTCGGGCCTTGCTGGAGGCTTTGTGAGAGTTTAAGCAGAACAATGATGCCCGCTGATAGGTATGGGGAGCAGTAATAACAGCTGGGGCCAGAATGATGGCTTTCGAGGAAATACAAAGTAATCAATACAAGATGATCCATTTAACTGAGATTCAACAGTGCCTAGAATGTTTCTGAACCGCCTAGCCAAAGGTCACACGAGGACATAACGCGTGGCTGGGCTCAAGCCTTGCAGTGCAGGACGCGTCCAGTGGAGCTGCTGCATGGGTACAGCCTTGGCACTCAGGGCACTTTCTTCTGATCCCAGCTGTGGGTAGGACTGGGCCCTCCCAGAAATATGTTTAAGTCCTAGTACTTGAGAATGTGACTTTACTTGTAAAAAGGGTCACCATCAACATGATTAAAATGAGAGGCCTGATAACATGTAAGAAAATGTAATTAAAATGGAGTAGATCCTCTACTCTATATGACTAGTATTTTTATAAAAAGGAAGAGACAAAGGTACAGACAAATGAGGAGAGGAGTCCAGGGAATAACGGTGACAAAAACTGGAGGAATGCAGCTGCCAGCTACCACAAGAAGCTGGGAGGGTAGGAAGTCTCCCTGCAGGTTTCAGAGGACACATGGCTCTTTCACATCTTGACTTGGACTTCCGGTCTCCAGAGCAGGGAGATGATCCATTTCCGACATCTTCTGCTGCACGGAGATGGAACAACGTAGCAGCAGCCCTAGCACGAAAGCCTCTTCCTGTGTGCGTCTCAACCCACGCCCACTGCCTCCCATGCTGGAAACACACTGCCTTGGTCCCCTGGCTGGGACACTTCTTGAGCCATGCTCCCTCTCCCACACCAGGCGCTCTCCTGCCTCGAGCCCTGTGCCCGCCCAGGCTGCTCCCTTTACTGTGCACTCTCCCTGGGTTCCTGGGAAAGAGATGTGTGTATCCCAAACAGCAGCTCCAATGACACCTTCTCAAACACATCCTCCCTGATTGTGCCACTAGGGATAGTCTTTCGCCAGACTAGGGCGCCACAGAGCAAGCCGCAAGGGGCAGGGACAGAGGTTCTCAGATTTAGTCATCAGATTCCAGGCACCTGGAGCTGGCCTTGGGCACAGCAGACTTAGTGCAACAACTGGAGGTACCCACAAAGTGCCCACTTTGTAGCCTGCACCCACTCCAACTGTGTATTCTATTTACTAACTTGCTCATAGCCAGCTCCCTCCTGCCCTGGCTGTCAACTAAGGAAGCCAGGGCCACAAATGGTTTGCTCCTGTACAGGGTAGGCCCTGAAATATCTATCAGTTTAGCTTCAAGCTTAGTTTCTGGTGAAAAAGAATAATGCCTATAACTTCCTCACCGCTGCTCTAGGCTTTTGGTACAGCCACTTCAGTTTACAGGCAAGGAAGCTGGAGCCCAGGGAGAAAAAGCAAGCAGAGCCTGAACAATGGCCACGTTTAGGCCCTAGCACAGGGCTGGGGAGGGAGATGGGGAGGGTGACGCAGAGACAAAAGGCAGTCCTACAGTATTTGTCTTCGTGATGCAAACCCCATCCTTGTTCTGAATAAAAAGCAGGTTTGTGCTGTTCTCTTGGGGGTACAGATTAAGCCCTCTCCCTTACAGATCACCAGCTGGTTGGGTAGGAAAGGGCGGGCTTATCCAAAACATCAAGTGGTTCTTTCCCAGGGATTCCATTGCTGCTGCTTCTGTCCACAGTGAAAATAACAAAGACAGAGTCTGTTCCTCCATAGGTGGAGTGCTAGGGTGTGGACCTCTAGGTGGCTGGGATCCAGGGGCAGGGCAAGGAAGCTCGCACGCCTTGCCTGGGGCGACTCAGCTCTCAGGCAGGAGCCAGGGAGGGGGAAAGGGCAGCAGCAGGTACCCACGCTTGTGAGCCAGCACCAAGTGAGGTGCGGACTTCAAGACAGACACAACCTTCCTCTTTTTAAGTCAATCATAAACCTGAAGAAGTAAAAAGGCTAGAGAATTTTCTTAAGAGTAAGAAGATCAATTGTCCCTACTCCAAAAATACCCAAAACAAAACGCTCTGCCGTCCAAAACTTTGAGCGTTTACATGATGCCACACGTGGAAAATCCCACACCTAACTTCATGTGACAGGTCACAGGCACACTAAAAAACAACACAAAGTTACCTTGAGACTATGTGCATAAGGTATGTATGAAACACAAGTGGGTTTTGTGTTTAGATTTGGATCCTATCCCCAAGACATCTGACTACATATGCAAGTGTTCCAAAATGTAAAACAACCTCAAGTCTGAAACAAGCTCTGGTCCCAAGTATGTTGTTTTTTATTCGTGCTGGAGATGAATCCAGAGCCTCATGTGGTCCCAAGTATTTTGAATAAAGGACAGTTAACTATATCTTTAAAGGAAGGGCCAGGGATATAGCTCAGCAGCATAGCACCTGCCTGGCAAGCACGAGGTTGTGAGTCTGATTCCCAGTACCAAAACAATAAAATAAAATGGGAATCCCCTCGCTTTTTTTTTTTTTTTTTTTTTTTTTTTTGCAGCTGTAGGCATTGAATCCAGGCCCTAAAAGAAAGCTAGGTAAGCATTCTACCTCTGAGTTACAACCCAACCTTTTTGAGACAGGATCTCAGTTGCTGGGGCAGGCCTCAAAATTGTGATCCTCCTCTCAGCCTCCAGAGTAGCTGGCATTACAGGCATGTATCACTACTCCCAGTGGTAAAAATCCATGACAGGGAGACATTGGAGACTGGCTCTTGCTGTGTACTTTAGGCTGGTCCTGAACTTACTCTGTAGCTCTGGCTGGCCCCAAACTCATGGCAATCCTCCTGTCTCAGCCTCCCAAGTGCTGAGGTTACACACACCACCACACCCAGGGAGCAATCTATTTTTAAAATTAATTTTATTGGTACACTTTAGATACATATTATATATTGGTCACATTCATCATAGGGAATTTGTACCTATACATAATATATATTATTCTTTTTCTCCCACCCGCTCACCTCCCTTCAACCCTTTTTTAAATTTTTACTTTCTATTATGACAGTAATTTTCATTTATTAAGCTGATAACTTAAAATTACAGTATCCACTGTAGGCTCAGAGGCTCTCAACTGAGCACTCACATATGCTGCTGGGGGCAAAATCTGGAAAGTATTTGCAGTTTCAAGAAAGAACAGCATTTACACGTTTTTCATCTCATATCTGGGAATTCCACATAGAAATAATCCAGAAAATCCTTTTAAAAAAGAAATAAAGAACCACTGCCTACACAAGAAGTTTATTACAGTTTTATTTATAACAATGAGAACCTAAAAATAATTCTGTCCATAAGGATGACAATGAATAATCCACTTCTGGAGCATTTCATATGTGTATGTGGGTGTATTAGGATCTGCAAATTAAAAAATAACCCAGAAGATGGGATATGCTCACTTCACAGATTAAAGCATTTAAACTCAGAGAAGTTAAGTAACCTGTCCAATGTTTATTCATTTATTTAATTTACTTATTTTTTTATCTTTTTGAGACAGGGTCTCGCTATGTAGTTCACGCTGGCCTCTAACTTGCAGTGATCCTCCTGCCTCAGCCTCCCAAGTGCTGGGATTATAGGCATGCGCCACCATGCCGCCCCCCGCCCCAGGTGTTTTGCAAGGTGTAATCTCTGAAGTGCAACTTTGAGCCGATGTGGTTGTACACACCTGCAATCCCAGCACTTGAGAGGCTGAGGCAGGAGGATTTGCCATGACTTCAAGGCCAGACTGAGCTGCATAGTGAGTTCAAGACCAGACTGAATTAGCCAGACCCTGTCTCAAAAATCACGGGGCGGGGACACAGACAAGAGGAAGGGGGAGAAACAAAGGGAGAGAGAAAAAGGAAGGAACGTATATAGAGTTGGGTGAAAAAGAATCAGCTGAGGGGCATCCTCTGCAGACACATGGGCAGGGGATATGGGAAGAAGTAACTGCTTTTGCGATCAAATCCCATTACGTCACTCACTTGCCCAATGCCAGGGATATGGGAGAGCCAAGGGTTAAACAGCACAGTCCTTAAAGACACTGCAACACCTGCTCTAGTTTCTCCACCTAGCCCCAGGCACCACTCCCAGCACATTAGTGATGTGCTTGCCTCTCCTAAATTAGGCTCACCAAGGACAAGGTCTCAGTTATTAGCTACTGGCCCATTGAAATTTAGGGCTAGGCCTGACATGCACAGATAAAAAAAGTGAGCAGGGCCAGGGATTTAGCTCAGCAGCATAAGCAACTGCCTTGCAAGTGCACAGTCATGAGTTCAATCCCCGGTACCAAAAAAATAAATAAATAAATAAAGACTACTGTTTTAAATAAATAAACAAACAAACAAATAAATAAAGTGAGCAAACAGAACAAACTACCACTTGTGAAAATGTGCTTTTAAGTCGGGCCTGGTGGTGCACTCCTGTAATCCCAGCACTCAGGTGGCTGAGGCAGGAGGATTGTTGTGAGTTAAGAGGCCAGCCTGGGCTACAAGTGAGCTGAAGGCCAGCCTGAACAGCATAGTGAGACCCTGTCTCAAAAAGACAAGGGCCGGGGATTTAGCTCAGTGGTATAAGCACGTGCCTGGCAAGCATGAGGTTGTGAGTTCAATCCCTGGTACCAAAAAAAAAGAAAAAAGAAAATGTGCTTTGAGGCCAGGTGTGGTGGCACACACCTGTAATCCCAGCACTTGGGAGAATGAGGCAGAAGAACCACCAGGCGTGCAAGGACAGCCTGAACTATATAGTAAGACCCTATCTCAAAAGGAAAATAAGTGCTTTGAATATGGTACATGTTTAGGAAAAGTATGTCCATGACGCTATTATTTGCATAATACATAATGTAAAATTTCTTCTTATGGGACACTGTTCAGAACTGAAGTTCAAATGAGTGAATGTAGCAAGTCTGTGCTGATCTGTTTGCTGATGGCCATGAGAATACTGCATAATCTGGAGGGTCACAAATGCCCTCAGTGACAGTTTGAGCAGCTGAGACTGTGTGGTTGACAAACTGCTGAGCTATTTGGTGTGAACATGGGGAGTATCTCACATTTCCACATCAAGGCAAGGACAATTAAGGAATCTTCACCCAGTGGAATACAGTTACCCAGTGTCTACGGGCTGGCCTGGCATCAGCAGACTCAATCAACCTCGGACTGAAACTGTTTGAGAAAAAATTGGGAAGTTTTTTTCTTGTCATTATTCCTAAAATAATAAAGAACAACTATTTATATAGAATCTACATCATGCTACTTATTAAAAGTAATGTAGAGATAGCCGGGCCTGGTGGCGCACACCTGTAATCCCAGCACTAGGGAGGCTGAGACAGGAGGATCGTTGAGAGTTTGAGACCAGCCCAGGCTAAGCTCAAGGCCAGCCTGAACTGCACAGTGAGACCCTGTCTCAAAAAGACAAGTCCCGGGGATCTAGCACACCTGTAATCCCAGCACTCAGGAGGCTGAGACAGGAGGATCATTGCTAGTTTGAGACCAGCCTGGGCTACAAGTGAGCTCAAGGCCAGCCTGAACAGCATAGTGAGACCCTGTCTCAAAAAGACAAGGCCTGGGGATCTAGCTCAGTGGCCTAAGTGCCTGCCTGGCAAGCATGAGGTCATGAGTTCTACCCCCGGTGCCACGCAAAAAAAAAAAAGTAATGTAGAGATGATTTAAAGTATGTGGGACAATGGGCATAGGTTATAAGTAAGTACTGCACCATTTCTGTATGAGAGTTGAGCATGCTTTGATTCTGGTATACTCTGGGGGTCCTGGTTAAGAGGGGGGAGACTTTATTGAGAGAAAGCAAGCTTCTAACAGGAAGAGAAGAGAGCCCAGAAAGGAGTTGCCCCAACCTGGGGGGTCCTACAACCAATCCCCTGAAGATACTCAGAGCTGATTACATTGTGTGCAGCTATTAAAATGTTCACAAGGTCGGACAAGAAAAATGTTGTTATAATATCATGAGACAGAAAGTAACAATGTCGAAGATGCACTTACAGCAGCACCAGAGCATAGAAAAGAAAATGCTTAGGAGGGCCAGGGATTTAGCTCAGTGTTGTAAGCGCCTGCCTGGCAAGCACAAGATCATGAGTTTGATCACTGGTGGCATAAGAAAAAAGCCCAGGAGGAAATACACCAACAAACAAATGAACAACAGTAGTTTGTGTAATAGGATATAGGTTAATGTCATCTTTTTCCCCTACCTTTTAGACATTATCATTTAATGGACATGCATTACTTATATAATGAAAAACCTGAGCCGGGTGTTGTGGCACATGCCTGTAATCCCAGCACTCAGGAGGCTGAGGCAGGAGGATTGTTGTGAGTTCGAGATCAGCCTAGGCTACAAAGTGAGTTCAAGGCTAGCCTCAACTGCATAGTGAGACCCTGTCTCAAAAAGAGAACGAATGAACGAACGAACGAACGAACGAACGAACGAACGAAAGAAAGACAGACAGACCGACCAAGCAGAATTACTTATCTCATGCCCATATTCTGCTTCCAGGTTAGAACCTAAGACTAGGTTCAGCAGGCCCATCCCTTATTTTCTACTGTAAATTTGTGCTTTAGTATAATAGTAGCTGGCTGTGCATCTCAGCACATTTCCCTGAAGGACACGGGAAGCCATCTATGTGTTTAGCCACTTGGTATGATGAATAGCAAGGACTATGCAAGTGTGCAAAAGTGTCACAACCAGATTCGGACCAACCTTTATGCTTTGTCCCCAAAGCATAAAGTTTCCCCAAGTAACACAGAGGGACCCATAGACACACAAAACTCTAGGATTTGTTTAAAGAAAAAAGTTTTCTTTTGATTTTTCTGGTATAAGTAACCAGTTCAGTACAATGGCACATGAAAAACCAGATTTGCAAGTTTTGGAAACGGTAAAATGAAATCATCAGATTACCCATGCATGAACGATGAAGATGATCTGTTACAGTAAAATACATGCTTTCATAATAGAAGAGTAGTATGGGTGTATGATAATGATGATAGGTTTGATACTGGCCTTGTGAGCCAGTGAAATGGGATGAGAATTGACTGATATAGACACAAGGTATACAGACCTCCTTGATTCAGATGATCAACAAAACAGCAATGTGAGTACATTTGACTAGTCGAAATGTTGCAAAATGGCCATGCAACCAAACCAGAACAATCTAATGTCAGAAAATACAGTGAAGGTCTGGCAGGGGTGAAACACATTGCACAAGCCGGGCATGGTGGCTCACACCTGTAATCCCAGCACTCGGGAGGCTGAGATAGGAGAATCATTGAGTTCGACACCAGCCTGGGCTACAAAGTGAGCTCAAGGCCAGCCTGAATGACATAGTGAGACCCTGTCTCAAAAAGACAAGGGCTGGGGATTTGGCTCAGTGGCCTAAGCACCTGCCTGGCAGGCGCAAGGTTGTGAATTCAATCCCTGGTGCCGCAAAAAAAATAAAAATAAAAAAATAAAAAAAAATATATATAAACACATTGGACAGAATGTCAGCATTGTCAATGTTGCAAATTGGAACAGAAAAGATGCTACAAGATGCTGTGAAATACATAAAAGCTGAAATGCAAGTAAAATGTTCTACATGCACCAACAGCCATATTTAAAAAATCTATTTCCTATGACACCTCACTAGCTAAACTGAAAGCATTCATAAGTCTGCTGTACCTAGCAAGGATTTCTTTCTTTTGCCTTTTTTTTTTTTTTCTTGAGACAGGGTCTAAGTAGTCCAGGCTGGCCTTGAACTTGGGGTGATCCTCCTGCCTCAGCCTCCCCAGTGCTGGGATTACTGGCATGCACCACTACGCCCAGTCAAGCACAGAATTCTTATGATGATTGCAGGAATGCAAAAGACTCATGGAAAAGTGATGTGTCAAAACATGGCATAAAAGTGTACACCCTTGTAGATGAGAAGACTTACGCTTTCAATTTAGACATTTATCCTGGAACTCAGCTATCAGGTCGTTATTCATATAGTAATAAACCAAATGATGTTGCAAACAGACTAGTTGCCCCCATCTCACAAAGTAATCAGAATGTGACATTCGACAATGGTTTACCAGTTTCCAATTGATATTACATTAGCTAAGAGACCACAAGTTATCAGTGCACGAACTGTACAGAGAAACAAAGCAGAAATTCCAAATGAAATGTTCCAATTTCAAAACATAGAAATGTATAGGACAATCTTTGAATTTCAGAAAGGTATAACATTGGCCTCCTATATGGCAAAGAAAAACTGATACTGTTGTCAAAATTTCACTATGATGGAAGTATTGATAGGGAAGCCTGAAATGGAAACCTTCTATGACAAAAACAAAGGTGAAATAGATGTTGACGAGTTACGCAGCAACTATGATGTCACTTGAAACACAAAGCATTGGCTGATAGTTGTGTTTTACTTGATCCTAAACATTTGTGGCATAAATAACTTGATAGTTTGCAAAGAAATGATTAAGTGCAAAATATGGAGAAATTTTCTTAAGAGAATTGAGACTGGAGCTCATAAGAGATCATTTACAGCACAGGAAAAACAAAATGTTTCTGCCCAGGTAACTACACACAAAAAAATTGTGCAGCATACTGGTGAACTGACAGGTGAACAGGAAGACACAACATCACAAAGACCTACTACAACAGGAAAACAAAAAAGATGCCAACTGTGCCCTACAATAAAGCACAGGAAAACAAAAACATACATGCTATCAGTGTAAGCAACACTTGTGTATGGAACATGCGGTTGTCATGTGTGAAAATTGTCCTGGATGAGACAGTTAAAGATTATTTCTGCAGCAGACTCTTGTAACACGGTTTTTATTTCTGATGTTATCTGTTAGGTTTCTAAGCAAGTACACAGCTGTGAAAATGCTGATGTCAGGCGGGCCTGGTGGTGCACGCCTGTAATCCTAGCACTCAGGAGTCTGAGACCAGCCTGTGCTACAAAGTGAGCTCAAGGCAAATCTGAATGGCACAGTGAGACCCTGTCTCAAAAAGACATTAAGGGCCAGGGGTTTAGCTCAGTGGCCCAAGCACCTGCCTGGCAAGCGTGAGGTCACGAGTTAGATCCCTGGTGCCAAAAAAATAAATAAATAAATAAATAAAAAGAAAAGAAAAGAAAATGCTGATGTCTAGTCTAAATGCACAATATGTATTAAGAGTAACTTAATTTGGGGATGACAATGCACAATGTATGTACCACTGTTTGTGCCTGATTGACGTGTTTTGAAACTTTGGTGTAATTTTTTTCTTTTTATCCTTGAAATAAAATGGATTTGGAAAAAAAAATAATTTAATGACATTTTATGTTCCTGTCAACTACACACTACATAGTATAACAACCACCCGACAAAATAGCCAAGACCACTGAACTGTATAGTGAGACCTTATCTCAAACAGACAAAAAAAAAAAAAGAAAAAAGAAAATAACATAGGATAACACGGTACACAGAGATTATATATTCAAATTTTATATGGCCTATGCCATAGTTTGGACCTTAAATATCTACCAAAAGCTCACAATGAAGGGTTGGTTCCTAAACAGCAGTGTTCAGAGGTTGGATTATGAGGGCTCTGACCTCATGAATGGACTGATCCGTAGATGAGTTTACAGCTTAATGAGCTTTTGGGAAGTTGTGGAAACTTTTGGAGAGGGGTCCTATTTGTAGGAAGTAGATCACTGGGATTCAGCCTTTGAAGGGTGTATTTTGACCCCAGTTCCTCCTCTGGCCCTCTTTCTTCTTCCCAACTGCCATGAAGTAAATGGCTGCTCCACCACACAGCTCTGACCCCGTGTCTGGCCTTGCCTCAGGCCCAAAGAAAGGTGCAACAGGGACTGAAACCTTCAAAACTATGAGCCAAAACAAACTGTTCCTTCTCTAATTTGTCACAGTGATAGAAAGTGACTACCAGTCTATTTTCTTATGTAAAGAAAAATACACTAATATATTTATACCTTTCTATTTTTATTCCCACAATTTTTTTTAGTGGTGGTGGGGTCTTTTTAAAACAGGGTTTTGTCATGCAGTTCAGGCTAGCCTTGAACTCACTTTGTAGCCCAGGAAAGCCTTGAACTCACAGCGATCCTCCTGCCTCCTCAGCCTCCCACGTGCTGAGAATACAGGCATGCACCACCACACCTGGCTCTCATTCACATAACTTTTAAACACCACCTTAAAGCTGACTACTAGTGACTACTATCCTGAGCATCCACAGTCACTGCCTGTGACCATGTTGTCTAACCTGACTGAAAACACTTCTCTTTTCTCAACACACTTATTGATAGTTGCATCAACAATGATGCTTGAAAGCACACGGATATCATACTGGTGACTTCAACTTGCCAAGGCACAAGTCAACTGTGTAATTAATAATCCCTAATCAATAATTTTGAAGCCATGTTTCAATTCTCAGAGCAATCCCATCCTCTCTGATCATCAGAGAGCTCTGTAAGATCTGGATCTCAAGTAGGTTAAGAGTTTACTCAGACATTCTTATTTTGTTTTCTAGCACTGTGGTAAATATTTAACACAAGGTCTTGCACATGCCAGGGTAGCATTTTACTCCTAAACTATAGCTCTGCCCCTTTTTATTTTGAGGCAGGGTTAGATGTAATTTTCCCAGGCTCACTTTTAACTCTTGTCTCAGTCACCTGAGTAACTGGGATTACAGGCTTGTGTCATCATCCCTCAACTAAACAGTTTTATGCTTATAAAAACCATAAAAGAAAAAAGCATTACTTAAGATGAACCACACGATCCTGAAATTGCAATAGGCATATACTATATTCCTCTATTTCATAAACAAAATTAAAAACTACTTTTTAATTGTAGGGAAAGAAAAGAGAACCAGTCAGGGATAGTGTCACACACCTATAATCCCAGCACTAACAGAGGCTGAGGCAGGAAAGTTCAAGGCCAGCCTAAACTGCATAGTGAAACCCAGTGTCAAAAAAAAAAAAAGTGGGGGGGAGTGGGGAATCAGTATTCTCCAAAACCCCCATTCAAATTCTGGCTTCATCCCTTCTGACTGAGTGGATTTGCAAGGTGATTCTATCTCAGTTTCTTAATTAACCACACCCACCCTTCCTCACTCCTGGAGCATCTGTGGGAAACAAATGGTCTGCTCATAAGGGAAAGCAGAGGCTCTGGAGAGGTGACCCTTGGGCCCTCGCTCTCAGGCAAATCTCAGCTTCCGCAGCTCACCCAACCAACATTTCACATTTGAATCCCCCTTAAGACCTTAGCCCTTATATATCTGACACTTAGACAGATGTGTCAATAAAACTGGCACCTTCAACAATGTATACATACTATGGATCGGCATCCTGTGATTTTGTTTCCCACTTAAAGAGCGTAAGTTTCTCAACTGCTGTAACAACACCCTGCCCCCGCCCCGGACTTACTGCCGCAAAGACACAGGGGTCCCAGGATGCACAGAGCACACGTTTCAGCAAAACTGTGAAATGAGTTCCATCTCCCACCAAATGCCTGGCCCACCCCTAAAGCTGACAGACGCCCCTGAAGGCCAGGCATCTTCCTCAGTGGCTGGCTGGCTGCCCCTGGCCTTTCCTGACTAGAAGTAGTAATGGCTAGGCCCTATTTCCCCTCCACGCTCTGTCCTGCACCTTGGAGCTTCCCTGCCTCTCCCCCTCCCCACCCCACCTGCACCCCTGCCATGATCTTAGGGAGCTCAGACTGGCTGCACCGGCTTGGGTTTCTCTTTTTCTTAAACTAGTATATTTCCCCCACAGCCTCAGGTTTTCAAAAATAAGCCTGGATTGGACTTCCTTTCTCACATGCTTACGTTCTAAGTATTCTCTTCTGTGTGTGAACAAGTTCCAGATCTCCCACAGTCTGGCCAGTAGGGCTGGGGCCATGTCACCCTGGTTTATTCCTGAGGTTCCTCTGCCAAAGAGAATCAGCTTATCAGAAAGCCCACTGCACCCCTGGGGACTTCCCACACACAATATGACACGGTGAGGGAAAGCCTTCAGATTCTCCAGAGTTCTCCTATTCAGTTTAGAATGGCTTCTTCCTGCGGAGGAAATACAATAGCCATGAAGGGACCTGGACTCCTTTGGATTCCTGTGAGCTGGGACACTAGGGAGTGAAGTCACAGCCAGGGGGCTCCAGGCTCAGGCTCAACTGGGAGGGCAGCTGTAGGACAGTGCCTATCACTACCACCATGCCAGCTATTCTAGGCGCTGAGCTGCTCTCAGGCCCTGCCCGCTCCCCCACCTGTACCACAGCAAGCACCTGAATCCCTGTACTTGCACCTACACGCTGGGTACCTGTCCAGAATCCAAACAGAAACTGTCTTCTTGATGTTAGTGGCTGAGAAGGTCAAAGCCAAATTTGGACTCATCTCTACCAAGTGTGTATGACTCTGGTCCTAGTTTATTTTCTCACCCTTAGTTCCCTTTTGGCCCAGTTTCTTCTGGTATCTATTTAATCCTCTGGCATTGCATGTGTTTTGCAAGCTCACTCAAATCCTTTCTAGAGTAAAGCAGGGCAAATACATTAAACGGCCATAATCTCCAGTAATCACTTAGTAAACCAATGCCTGTGGTATGTGAGGTGAGCAGCCGCTGCATGAGGCCCTGGAGGTGAAGGGCTCACTAACATTCCTCTGGGAGAAGACCTGAACCACGCCACAGCTACCTGCCCTGCCCAGACTCAGTGCCAAAGGCATCACTCAGACAGATATGGCTGTCAGGCGATTCGGTTCTGGATTTAAAGTTGTTCTGATTCACTAAAGCAAATCGGTGGGTGACAAGGACTTCTGTTTTGATTTCTTTCCTTCATTTTTCTTTCTTTTAGGAACAGGGATGCCGGCAGTTAAAGTCCCACCAAAAAGTCCAAGGCACCAGGCAACACAGAGTTGGTTCACGGAACACTGGACAGAGGGTACACCTCACCAGAGGTTGATTAAGGGAGATCAGCAAAAAAAGCAAAGAATGTGGAGCTAGGTAGGCACTGCTGCCTCCCACCAGCTCCTATTGGAGGCCAAGGCAGCGCAGGAGACAGGAGGAAGACATGTGGCCCCAACTATCCACACAAAACAGTAAGCAATCCTTCTTTTCCTCAAACCTCATCTTTGAATCTTAGAATCTTCACAAACCCCTCTGTCACCTTTGACGTAGCAAGGTTCCCGCTACTCTCAAGAACTTTTGTAATTTCTTTACAGCCTACTAAGTGCTGTGGTCAGTCCAGCAAAAGCTGAGAGGGCGACAAGATCCCTGGCTATGTGAACAGGTAGGCTGTTCACACCTGGGTCAATCCAAGTGGCTGCCACTTCTGTAATCTTGGGCAAATCTCTCAACTCTCTAAGCTGAGAGGCCTCCCCCAAGCCACACAGCTTTGGCCAATAATAGCCCCAAGTGCCAACTGTGTGCCAGGACCATGTGAGGGTAGCCAACTTGGGTAAGCTGAGGCCTTAGGGGTGGTGAGGGAGCCAATGTGCCCTGAGCCTTCAAGAAAACATGAGCACGGAGAGGCCAAAGATCTAAAAGTCAGAAGCACCATCTATGCACCAATACCTCCTTTTTCAGTCCAGAATGCTCCCCCATACTCCAGACGTCTCAGTATCTCCACTTGCATGTTGAGTAGACATTTCAAAGTGCCATCCTCACCAAACCTGCTGCACCCGGTCTCACTCCCAGCACTCTGCTCACACGCCTCCAGTAAGTTGCTCCAAAGGCCTGGCTGCTTCCCACACTCCTGCAGCACACCGGCCTTCAGGCCCCATTGTCTCTCACCTGGAGCAGGGCAGTGGCCTGCTCCTGCCCTGCCCCACATGCAGCCAGAGGGATCCTCCAAACCCTTCTTATCCTTAATTTGGATGGTGTCTGTTCTATGTTCAAACCACCTCTCCCCAGCTCCCCATCTGGGTGAGTAAAACCCAAGAGGCCTTTTGATGTGACCCAGAAGGCCGCATGCCAGTTCATGGAGCAGAGTATGTGGTCTGTGACAAGAGAAGCAGTGAGGCTCTTTTTATAGCCATCTGACACTGCTACAACATCCAAACCCTGACACACAAGTATCTGACTGGGACAGACTGGGAATTTAAGGAATGCTCCTTGCCAGTTGTTTGAGAGACTCAGTCCTACGCCCTCTACAGGCCAGATTTTGCCAAGTTCCACTCTGACCCTAACAGCTACTCCCCTTCACCGGCTCCAGCCTTCCTGGCCACCTTGCTCTTCTACAAAAATAAGAGCAAGGTGGCCAGGAACTTGGGAAACAATGTGCCAAAGGGAAGGTAGGAGCCTAGAGCACACATGGGATGAGCTGCAAAGGCAGAACCTAAAGTCTTGCACTGTGGGCAGACATGAACAGACCTGAGATCTGTGGTGCTTCTGCGGGAAGACAAGGACCCAGACAGACTGGAGAGTGTATGTGTGTGAAGGAGGTGACCAAGGTCAACCAGGGAAGGCTTCATCTGCCTTGAAAAGACTCAGGGATGACCTTGCAGACAAGCTGGCATGTAAGATCCAGAACCACAGCACAGGATAAAGATGAGGCTGGATGCAGGTGTAGGCTAAGAGGAAAGAAATCAAAGCCGGGTGTGGTGGCTCACGCCTGTAATCCCAGCACACGGGAGGCTGAGGTAGGGGGACTGCTGTGAGTTTGAGGCCAGTCTGAGCTACAAAGTGAGCTCAAGGCCAACCTGAACTGCATAGTGAGACCCTGTCTCAAAAAGACGAAAAAGGAAAAAAAAAAAAATCAATCAAAAGACTAGCACCAAACTGAAGTGACAGAATGAGATGAAGGAAAGAATGTGAGAGATATCCATGGTCAGGGCAGTGAGGGAGAGGAGGGATGAAATGACATCTAGCTCATGCTACAAAACTGCCCCCAAACACCATCACATTACTACCCAGCAAGACAACAGTCAAAAGCATGAAACACCGTCCCACCATGCTCTCACTCAAGGAGGCTTCTCCGCAACTGGCTACCTGTGCTCCTGCACAGTACGGCTAGATTCCAAATGGATGCACTCCAAATGCACCTGCCTAACAGTCAACACAAGAAAGAGCAGATAAGCACCTCCATGGCATCACAGGGTAGGTGAGGACTACAGAAAGGAATGCTTGTACCAAACAGTTAAGGATGAACTGCAATTCCAGGTAGCACTTGTTGCTGAAAATTCACCCAGCGCATTAAAAATTATTAAATAAAGATACTGATTTTTGTCTTTAATTCATACCAGAGATGAAAAAGAAGAGAGATTCACATGCACTGTATACCTTGAGCGACTTGCCTGATTAGGAGGTGGCCATCCAAGTAGAAGGAATCACACAGGCAAAGGTGCAGAGGGAGAACCAGAGAAGACCCAACAGAAGACAACCACGCTGGTTTTAATACGCAAATGCTGTCAGGCACAGTGGCACATACCTGCAATCACAGCACTCGGGAGGCTGAGGCGGAAGGATCACTGCAAATTCAAGGCTAGCTTTGGCTACATAATGAGTTCAAGGCCAGCTTGAACTACACAGTGAGACCCTGTCTCAAAAAAAAAAAAAAAAAGGAAAAAAAGGCCAATGTATGTCCCAAGAAAGCCAGCAAAACTACAGGGACAGACAAGGAGAAATGGACATGTAATTCATGTGCCCATTTAAATAAGCTTTGATCCTGACATTTGTTTCAGCACAAAGTTGGTCCTGCTTACATCTTCTAAGATCAGTGTAGAACAAACCAAACTCCTGCATAAACTGTTAGAGGAAGACAGGGACATGAAGGAAAATATCTCAGAGCTAAATACAGTGATCCCACAAATGCCAAGTCAAACAAGCTGTAATATTAATGAAGCATGAACGAACAGTAACTGTCTCCAGAGCTAAGAGGCTGGCTACCTTATCAGAGAAATCACAGGAAAGCTTGCTGTCAGAGCCCTTTCTGGTCGGAGTGAAAAAGACAGCTTTCTTCACAAGCACAGACCCCACCTTCAACCAAAGGAAGATTAGACTGACAGCATTTTCTTATAGGCAACAGTGAAACTCTGTGTCCAGTTTAACCTGCAACAGTGTGGGCTCTGACCAGGATACATTATTTAGTTTTAAAAAAAAAAAAAAGCCCCATTTTTAGTTATTCATAGAATTCAGCATCTTCAAACTCCATAACCTGGAATTGACAGTACAGCTAACTCTCCATTTACTGTGGTAATAAGGATTTCAGGAATGACAGCAGTTGACTGGGAAGCAAAAACAATCCTACCAGATAATCAGCAAAGCATTGATTACTGCATAAAGGATGACGGCTTCCAGTAACCATCAATTGAGGATCTGGTGGGTGCCCAGCATTGTGAGGTTTAAATCAGATGTTTCCACTTCAACAAGTCAAGTGGTCTGATCTACCACCACTGGTGGCCTGGCAGGCAGCAGAGCCCTCTCCAGTTTGTCAGGACATGAGACATGGGGCGACTAGGAGCCATCACCCCATGCCTACCCAAAGAGCATTCCATCTACTAAGCAAGAGGTATGTGATCACATGAAAGGGAGCATGGCTAGGCCAAGATCTCCTGGGGACAGAGGTGTAAGAAAGTCCCAGACTGCTGAAGGTTGGACCAGCAGGTCCAGAAGGAGAAAGGGAGAGAGTTGGCTGTACTGGCACAAGCACCCCCCAGCAAGCTGCCCAGCATTTCTAGGAAGGAGAAAAGCAAACCGCCTTCCCACCTCGGGCTGCGCGGTCACAAGTGAGGCAAGGCTGGGCCCAGTCGCCATTTGGGCGGGAAGCCAGCCCCAGGTGCGGCAGGAAGGGGTGGCGCTGGCTCAGCGGCTGTAGCTCCTCGCTCTGACCCAGTGGGGCCCCTGTGCGGTGCTGAGGGCACAGCGAGGCCTCAGGCGCTGTTGGGCAGGGACACACACACATACACACAGAGAGAGACAGACCATTAGAGGATGCGCAGCAGTCCCGCAGGGGGCTTGGGTTGAGGCCACCCAGAGCCCTGCATCACACCTGCTGTCCCCTGTGCTTGGAAGCTAGTGCCTGTTGACCACAATCTGGCCCTGATGTGTAACTCAGACTCAAGGTCTGAGGGAACTAGAAAACTTCAGAGCTAGGGCATCATTTGGCCCAGTGGAAGCCTGGCAAGGCCCATGGCTCTGGTTCAAAATGAGGGAGGACCAGATCCAATGAGCAGGCTCCTGTGCCCTCAGTCTCGCTCCTGTATATGGAATGTTCCGCAGACTGTTCATGAACATGATGCTGCTTCAGCTCCTTGCTTTGTAACCTCTGGTTTCCAAAGAATAATGACTGTAAGAGGCACAGAAAGAAAAGAGCCACTCCCCTGACCATACATCACAACCACAGCAGTGTAGAACAGAGAAAGGCAAGGGAATGGGACTGAGGCAATTCAAAGACAGCCTTTTCTGGGGGATGGCAGGAGGGTCCTTGAGAGAAACAAATCCATTTCTCTACTTAAAGGGCAATTGTGAGGTGGGGGTGGGGGGTTCAAACTTAAGCCCTAAGGGAGACCGCTGAAGATTAAGGTTGACTCATTCTCAACTGGTTTCACAGGGGTCACAACCATCGCTTAAGCAAAGCAGTTCAAACTAAGAAATGAGAACTAAAAATGACACAAGAAAATGCTAACCTGCTCCACACTTGATAGTAATTTAGAATTCCTGAGACAGAAGTCTGACTGATATGTAAATCTCCCATTTGCCACATTTCTCAAACTGCTGGTGGCAGCTGATACACAGTCTAACTGAACCTGCAAAAGCAGGAAATGTTGGTAAGTGGTCTGGTGACACAACCATTAATCAAGCAAATGTTGAGAGGGATTTGTCAAACTACAAACAACTTCCTTTTTAAAAAAAAGTTTTCTGTTATGCTGATATAGTGTTACTAATTCCAAACAAAACAGGGAATGAAAACTTGCACTTAAAAAAAAAAAACAAAAAAACCCTGCACTTTTGTTTTTGCAACCAGAAGATACAGTTTCTGCATCATCCCTGTCCCATACCACAAGGCCACCTTGCTGAGTGTGAGGTCCATACCTGGCCACACAGCACAGTGAAGGTGGAGGAAGGGCAATGTTCCTGGAATCGTTTCGTGAAAAACCAGAATGTCAATATGGTTCAGAGACCAGCATCCATCACTTCCCAAACACCACTTCTACTCCCGTAGATCTCTTCTGAACGAACAGCAATGGCCTCCAGTGACCCAACACGCAAACCCAAAACACAAGCCAGTTCTGCTCAGTGCAGATACAGCCATGCAATCAAAGTACAGAGATTGGAATTCACTCTAACCACGTGAAAAGGTTTCTTTGCGTTTTTCCCTCTTTGAGACAGAAAAATCAAATCTCCACCCTGTATGACGCTGAAATAGAATAATACACTGAGCCGTTCACAAGACCTGCAGCTCAATTAGTAGAAAAACATTTAATACAAGATTAAAGAAATTGGGCCAGGGATGTAGATCAGCAGGACCAGTGCTTGCCTGGCAAGCGACAGGAACTAAGTTCGACTCTCGATATCGGGGGAAAAAATTAAAGAAATAA
>RJWT010016371.1:0-19929 GCA_004365215.1 Cuniculus paca | reverse complement strand
AGCCCTAAAATTACCTCTTTTAAGCATTGTAGTATATATGATTCTTAAACTGGTACATAAATAAATATTGTTTATTCTTATCTATATACTAATAGTTTTGTCACATCATCTCCAGTTTAACAAGTCACTTTCAAATTTTTCTCAAAGATTTTTCATCTCTAATGTTTTAGACATCTAGGCCCTGGTCTAGTATAGCCATTACCTACCAGATTAGAAACAATATTCCATCCGCGTGAACATCCAGCAAATAAAAGTATGTTTGCAATGCACACATACTGTTTAAAAGTTGTGTAATCCCTTCTTTAGATAAATGGGGCCATTTATAATGGAGACATTATTTGGTCCTCACCACAGGCGCCAGACCAGTTTAGTCATAACCAACACTCAGCCCCTCAAAGGCCATCTCAAGAAAAAACTCATCGTGTTAATTTTGACTACTAGATTGAAGACCAGAGTCTACTGCAGCAAAAACAAACTCAATACAGTACAATGAACCTTCCATAAGACAAATATGTCCATTAACACCTCTTCCTAAACAGGCCTAAATTCTAAACTCACAAAGGGTAGGCACGATGTCTTTAAAGTTTTGTTTTCCCTGCATCTCCACACACAAAACACCCTCAACACACCGACCAACATCAAAGTTTCTGCCTCCTATAACATTTTAAAAGTTAACATCTTGATGCCTCCCCCACACACAGAGTCTTATGCTCTCATAGGTGGGGCCCTGGGGAGGTGACTGGACTTGATTAGTTCACTGATGAGTTCATAGCTAAATGTGATGTTAGGAGGTGAAGTCTGGTCAGAGGAGGTGGGTCACTGGGGCTAAGCCTGGAAGGAGGGCCTCCCTCCTTTCTTCTTTTTTTTATTTTCTTCCCTCCTTTCTTGATTGTTGGCTGTTTCCTGTCAACAAGCTCCTCATTCTCTGTGATGCCCTTCTGCCATGCAGCCTTCTTTTGGAGCCAGCAAAACTTGACTGAAACCTCTACATGAGCCAAATATAGGCTCATTATCTTTACCTTTTGGCTCATATAGACTGAAACCTCTACCAACTGAGCCAAACAAACCTTTCCTCTTCAGAATTGTGGCTACTGAATATTGTGTCTCAGCAACAAGAAAGTAACAAGAAAGTAAAAGAAAAAAAGGGAAAGAAAGAGCCGAAGGGCTGAGGGGCCGAGGGGCCGAGGCCAGGAAGAGAAAAAAGAAAGGGAGGAGGGGAGGGGGTAGGAGGGGAGAGGAAGGGAGGGGAGCCAGGGATTTAGCTTAGTGGTATAAGGCTTGCCTGGCAAGTACGAGATCCTGAGTTCGATCCCCGGTGCCAGAAATTAAAAAAGAAAGAAAAGTGAAAGAAAGACATCATCCATTGTATTTTACAACACTTTTCATAATCTGCAACCGAAACTATCTTCAGTAGATTATCATCCAAAAGGGGTTTTGCAGTCAGACTAGTGTTTATTTAAATCTTAAGACAATTCCTGGCTCAATGATCTTAGTCTAATTACTTTACCTCTCTGTGCCTCCCTTTCTGGGTTGAAAAAAATTCGTTACCGCATTATTTATCACACAAGACTACAATGAAAACATATACAAAATATCAAGCACAGTGCTACTGGTGGTTACTGAATAGGGAGGGCCACAGTAAATTTTACCTTTACCTTCAGCTACATTTCCCGCTTCCACATAATCTTCTAATTATTTGTAATAGCAACCAAACTTGCCAATCAGGCCACACATCCTCCAGACTCTTCTTTCACTTCTCTTATGAGGTACATTTTCAAGTGCCTTCTCCCATAATCTTTCTCTGTATACATTAGTATTTTTCAATGTAGAACCAAGAAATGAATATAGAGATTTTCAGATATGTAAGATTATCCTCTTCCTTACTT
Source organism: Cuniculus paca (assembly GCA_004365215.1). Taxonomy (NCBI): domain Eukaryota; kingdom Metazoa; phylum Chordata; class Mammalia; order Rodentia; family Cuniculidae; genus Cuniculus; species Cuniculus paca. The sequence continues at coordinate 18,043 of RJWT010016371.1, read as the reverse complement.
TGGACACTTCATATAGTAAAAGACAAAGTTTTCAGGGGCAGTTGTAACTATTATTTGCGTTCATACTACACATTTGAAGTTAAGCTACATACTTTTTCTTACTAAAAATTACATCGCTACTTGGTCTTCTTTTGTTTTTAAAGAAACAATATAAGAGAGCCAAAATACAGTAGGAACATTTACATAACAAAGATTAAAAACAATAATCAATAAAATTATTTAAATAATCTTTGGAGGGTGGTGCTAGAAATGGAACTGAGGCCACTGTAGTTCTCTACCACTGATCTATAGTTCTCACTCAAGTAATTTTTAAAAACATTATCTTTACCTTTTGGCTCATATAGTAGAAATCACTTGGTTTTACCTACCCACAACTCCTGGCCCCTTCTTCTAAAACGGAGTAGGGGGCCTGCAGATGTGACACAGTGGTAGACCTGCCTAGTATGTACAAGACCATGGGTTTGATCCCCAGCGTGACATACACACACACACACCCACACACCTTCCCCTTTCTCCATATTATTCCACCAGTATTTTAAATTATACAATCATACCTCTCTAACCTCAGAGGTGGCCCAGAATTGGAAGGAATAGTGCATCCAAAATGGCTGACCAGGGGGACATTTGGAGAAAAGGAACTTTATTTGCTAGCTGTAAGAATCCCAACCCATCTTTACCACACTATGGAGAAAAGCGTAACAGACAGAAAAATCAAGTCCCCATAACAAATCCCTGATCAACCCATGTCTGAAACTAAAACCACAATTTGGCTTTCCCAGCTACATGGGCCAATAAATTCCCTACTACCACTTCCTTTTTTGTTTTAAGCATATTGACAAGTTCTTGCTGTGTTCAGGCTGGCCTTGAACTCACAGGATTACAGATGTGTGTGAGTATACCTGGGTGTTACTGGGACTCAACTGCAAGCCCTGAAAATTGTGGTCAGTTTCACGGAGGAAAAGGCAATAATAGCTGATGCAGGATCACAAATTTTAAGATATGGGGTATTTTCCATTTATTACAACATTGAGATCAACATACAGCACATGATAGGAGCTCAATTACTATTTTTCAATGAATTAATAGATAATAGAGATCACTGAGTCCCTGAGAAGTTAAGTCAAACATCATGTTGATAGTATAGCTAAAATACCTACTTTGACTGTGCTACTGGCTCCATTAGAAGACTTTTTTTTCTTTTGGTGCTGGGGATTAAACTCAAGCCTCATACATGCTCAGCACATACTGTACCACTGACTGAACCACCCCACCGCTGCGTTCCTTTCACTATATTTAACATAAAGAGACACGTCACTAAAATCAAAACTACTTCATTTCAATTCTTTCCCAAAACTAGGCCTAAAAATTCCTCACTTTTCTGCAGCAACTTAGCTTTGGGACAGTGCTACCATAACCTAAAAATTCTAGCACTTACCTCTGGGGGCACACATTCTTATACTTTTGTATTCCTGTAATTGCTATGCTCACTATTTTTTCAAAACTTCTATGAAAGCTAACAAAAATGATCTCATCCTGTCTCTCCTTCCATATTCATCCAATAAGCCATCATAATATTCCTATCATTTCTGTCATTTATTTCTTGCAAGTACAATTGTATTACGAATTCAAACTGGATTCTCTATGTAGGGCATAATCCTTTTATTTGGAAATTGAAGGCACTACAATTTTTTTCTTGACATTTTACTATCCTGCAAGTATAGCTGTTTAAAGTTGAGAAACTAGCCGGGCGTTATGGCACATGCCTGTAATCCCAGCACTTGGGAGGCTGAGGCAAGAGGATCCTTGTAAGTTCGAGACCAGCCTGGAGTAGAAAGTAAGTTCAAGGCCAGCCTGAACTGCATAGCGAGACCCTGTCTCAAAAAGACAAAAAAAAAAAAAAAACCAAAAGTTGAGAAACTTGAATTTTGTTTAAACAAATCAAACTTTTTATGTATCTGCCATTTACTCACTAGTATAACACAGTAATTGATTTGCTTAGGCTTTTTTTGTTTTGTTTTGGTACTGGGATTTGAACTCAGGATCTTGTACCTGCCAGGCAGGTACTGTGCCACTAAGCTGTATCCCCAGCCCATAAAACAGTAATCGAAAAAACAATCCCCAAAATAAAAGCACTCCACCCCAATTTACTCAATTGGTTTCACTAAGTCAAGTCATAATTGTTGGAGGTCAAGTTGCTTTCTTAAAATAAAATACAGAAATTTACTATTAATATGATCTTGAAGATCATGCCTGCTGAATTTAAGTTAAGAACATCACTTACCAGAACAAAGTAATTTGTAACCTCCATAATCAAACTTGGTTCAATCAGGGAATGTAAAACCCTAGAAGATTTTGCTCTATCAAAAAATAAGTACCAGAACACACAAATTTGAAAGGTGTATTATCTCACATGTCTCATTCCTCTTGACATGCTCAAGATCAAGATCGCTCGCAGTGAACAACTCATCTTTAACTCTTTTTCTTATAAAATCTAACAATATAAATCTTTGAAGTTTTACTTTATAGTTTACAAACTTGCAATCAAGAGTTGAAAAGACAGCCTATCGCTGCATTTACTCTTCAAAGTTTGGCCCCAAAGGTTATTTCTTCTGAGGACTAAAGGAACTACTGAGGTTGGGCTAAACTGTCTCCAACCTTTTGCATGATGTAGCATGAGACAGGGAATGCTTACTAAAATTATAGAAGTTTATTATGTGCAAGTTTCCATAGTTGGAATGATTTCAAATTGAACTGAAAATTATAGGGAGAAGAAAAAACAGGTTCAGTTTTACTGTTAAATGAAAGCAACTCACTCTTTCCTAAGAAACATAACTGCAGTAATATAAAGAATTTATAATTCTATCTTTATATGTTTAGTTTGTGCCTAGATAATTTAAAAGCTTCATTATGTTAATTTCGTAACTACAGCTTCGGGTAAAGAAGGCATGTAGTTCAACTTTCCTATTTTACAGACGAAGGGTAGCAGTTAACTGACTTTCTCAAGGTCACAAAAATACTGTAGTATGCCAAGTACACTCCTGACCCTCTTCAAGCCCTGTTCAGTGCAACAGATTTCACAGTACTCCATACAATTCACTTTGATACATTAATTACCTATTACTTTAACATCCAAAATAATGTTTTCATAACAAAGTTTCATAAACTGTTTTAAGTATCTTTCCAAGATTCTCAAAGACATTTTACGGTGCTGTGCAAAAAACCCAACCAAGACTTTAAGCAAAAGAGGTACACTGACCAAATACACTGAAATACTGTTATTTCCAACTTTCACAAGAAAGTTAGTTTTGAACTGAAACTTCCTAAGAAAAGCATTTCCTTTATTTACACTTCATATACCTAGTCACAAAAATCCAAAGAAATAGCTAACTACAAGGAAACTATTTTACTTAGGGAAGAAAAAAGTTGCTTTTTAAAATGTGGTCCAACCTCTTTTGCCATCTTTTCATATTTGAAAACACTGCGGACTAACAATCAGAATTTTTTACAGGAAAATTCAAACAGAAGCTTTTAAAAGGCTTCTAATTTGCCTCGTGTAAGGGGAGGAAATACTTTAACAGATACATACAATTTAGAAAATTCCAATTCAAATGTTTTGAATGTTTAATAAAAAACCTAAATCATTAAGACAGTACACCAAAAAAGGGCAAAAATGTTTACGTCGCTTTTCCCGAAAGTCTCCATCCAACCCAAGTTAAGTACTCGACGTGGATAATAAAATGGTTTTCACATTCCTTCCGCCTCCAGCTAACATTTCTGATGAGGACTCCAGTAACGTGTTTAGTAATACAGCGCTCAGTTCCATTCCTCCTTCCGTGGCGTGCATTTGGGGTAGACTGCCATGGAAGTAATTTTAAGATGTGAGGAGGAAACACGGGTGCACTAACACCTGACAACGCATTTTTCCAACAGAAGTAAAACCTGTATAAAGCCAGCATCACAAAACTCAGCAGCCAAGCATGAAAGCCAGGCCTGCGAAGGTGATTTAAAAAAAAAAAAAAAACTTAAACCCTGAAGGGACCTCTGGTGTGAGAGCGAGGGCGTGAAAGTGTCGCTTAGCCAGCGCGGTCCTCAGGATCCCGGCGACGAGAGCCCTGCGGCGACGCGGCGCGGGGATGCTACGCAGCGGGCGGCGGGACTGCAGGAAGCGGCGCTGCCCTCGCCGGCTCCGCGCCGGGGGAGTTCGACTAACAAAGAGCCTCGCGCCCGCCGCCCCCGGAGCGGAAGCGCCGCCGCCCGCCGCCCGCCCCCCGCGACCCTCCCCAAGTCCGGGGCCCGCGGCAGACTGGTGGCGGGGCCGGGATGCGGCAAGCTGGGAGAGGCACGAACAGGAGGCCCACGGGCGCGAGTCGGCGCATCCCGGCCGCGTCAGCGGGGGAAGGAGAAGGGGAGAGCGAGGCGCGCGCGAGGCCCGGCCGGAGCCCCGCCGCCGGCCCTGCTGCCCGGGCGCCGCCGCGGTTCGTTACCGGCTGTGCGAAGCTCCGGCCGCCGCCGCTCTCGCCCACGCCCCGCGGCGGCGCTTCCCGGCGGGCCTCGCCTTCCTCGGCCGAGTAGTCGATCTCCCCCTCCTCGGTTTTGAGGCGCTTGGCCTGGCTCTCGTATTCCCTGTCCTCCTCGTACGTCTCCCTAGGGGAGGAGGAAGAGGAGGACATGGCGGCGGCCTGGGGACCCGCCGGCCGGCGGTGGGGTTGGCGGAGGGCTGCGGGCCTCAGACGCCGCCGGCCAGTGCCCGCCGCGGGCAGCGCCTCTCCAGCCGGGGGCTGCGCGGCCGGACCGTTCTGGAGGCGCGGGCGCCCGGCAGCCGGTGTCTAAGGAGAGCCGGCGGGCTGAGTGCGGCGCCCCGAGAGCAGGCTCCGCAGCAGCCGCACCGCTCCACCGCCCAGTCAGCACTCAGCCCCAGCTCCCCCGGGGGAGCGAATATAAGGATGGGGACACGACCGTGGCTTCCGGTCTTCCCTCCTCCCCTAATCCGCTCCCCGGTGCCCGAGCCAAGCCTCCGCCCGCCTTCGCGGCAGCCGCGCAGGACCGAATCCAGCTGCGGCCCGCGGGAAGCGCCCCTCCCAAACCAAGGTCCCGCTCTCTATTGGCAGAGCGGGAAAGTCGACCAGGCTTCCAATTGGCTAGAAGGGGTGTCCGTCAAAATCCGCCCGCGGCCTGGCCTGGACTCGGTCACTGCCTAGCGAACGCGCCGCCAGCCAGCTAGCCCGGTGGGGTAACGGCCGACGCGCGCCCCTCTGGAGTCGTTGCGGTCTCGCGGCCGTTGGCGCTGTTAGGCTCTTACCGAGGCGAGGCGCAGAGGGAGCCCGGACAGGCGGCGAGGCATGTAGCGGCCCCTGGCTTGCGGGTGTTAACCGCCCTCCCCCTAATTTGAATGTTTTGCCTCTCTTCTTCGAAAGAAGGAAAACCTTTGAAATCCCTACGGCTGTGCTCCCTACAGCTCCAGAGCTGCAGGAGGTGAAGGGAGAGGAGAGGTTGCCTTGCCCGGGTTGAGAGCAAAATCCGGCGAAGGTGGGCAGGCTCTCGGCCCCGCAGACTGGAGGCTGGAGAAGAGCGGCCGACTTCACAAGAGCCGGCGGGGCGCGGCCGGCGGATGGGCTCGTGGCCGGGACCCCTCGCTGTCGGGACGCCCTGGCCAAACCCCTGCCTCGCCAAAGACGCCTGTAAACGTCCATGTAAAACCATGTCCGCCCTATTCTCTCTTCTGGGCTATTTCGCTGTATTACTTGTCCTTTGGCCCACAACTCACCTCCTCCGGAGTCCTAAGGACTCCTGAGTCTTTAGTTGCTTCTTTTTCTTGTTGCCAGAAGATCTTTCATACCTACCTTTTAAGATGTTCTGTTTTTGCAGCTAGGAGCGACAACGAATGTAACCATTATGTACTGCAAACAGGAACTAATAAAAATTTTTAATTACATCTTTAGGGCAGGGTAGTACTCCACTGTGTGTACATACTACATTTTCTTTATCCGTTCATCCGCCGATGGACATATAAGCTGCTTCTGGGTGCACCTTGAGACGGCAATGTCACGGAAAATAAATCAGACACACGTGCTTAAACATCGCGTGGTTTCTCTTATATGAGAAACAAAATACAGAGAATAAAATAAAAAGATAATAGGAAGCAGAGAGATCTATCTCAAATGGGTAAGGGATCAAGAAATGGAGGGGGGGAAATGGGAGGGGATGAAAAAAGGAATTAAGATGTGTTACATGTGCCAGCTTCACACAAGGAATGGAATGTACTGCAAACATGTACTAATAAAAAAGTAAAATAATACACTTTTTTTTATTTTGAAAAGAATACAACCAAACAAAATAAAACAGAGTAGAGTCAATCACAACAAAACAATGAACAAGGTACATGACTTCTAAGCAGGGTAAAAAGCAATCAATAACAGCTACCATAATGCCTCTTGTTATCAGCAATATACCTGCCCACACCATCAGGGATAAGTAAAATCAAACAAAATACAACAAAATAAAACAGTAAAAACAAAACAAAACAAAGCAGAACAATGTAAGCAATACAGAACTTCAAGATACTAGTAAAACAGCAGTGGCTACCATAATGTTTGTTATCTTCAGAATAGTTGCCTACACCTTATAATACACATTTTAGATTCTCCCCAAAAATTATAATTTTCACCTGGATAAGAAAATTCAATTGACTTCCATAGGAAACTATAATATACTAGTTTCATATTAATTCTTAAATTTAATTTCTATTAAAAGACCCCAAAATTATTTAAAATGTGTCACCATTTTCTGATGAATATATCATTTGAACCAGCGATGCAAATTATGAGGTTTCCATACCCAAACTCAATTTCCAACGCTGCTGCTGTTTCGTTGAAAATGAGACACTTTTGTTTCCCACCTCAACTCATGTAAAAATCAAATAAAACCTTCATGTACATCATCCTGTGAGCCACAGTTCTCAAAGATTGGAGCCAAAGAGGTGTGTTAATGATTAAGAACCACGTGTTTGATGTGAAATCCAACTATTAAAAGATTGTTCCTATATGCTATTTCTGATGATACCACTTTCAGTGTTTGGCAGAAATAAGCAAGAAAGAGCACTGTGGCTCTGTTGCCCCTATTATTTAACCCACTTTTGGTTAGTTATGGTGTAAAGCCACAGTTCCGGGAGGATGCACTCTGCAGGAAGTGCCTTGAGTACTATTAGCTCACCGTGTAACCACAGTAGAGTGCTCTTTTAAAAGCTCTCATGCATATCTGTTTTGGGGCTCCAGCCTCCACAATGTCTGCCCTCTTTAAAAAAAAAAAATGGCGAATCTACAAAAATAAAGAGCTCACTCATACACCAGGTAATGACAGGTAAAATTCAATTCTTATTACCAATGATAATCATTTACCCTTCAAAACAATATTTCAGTTATTTTCATTTTTCTCTGTACTTCGTAAACTGTTGTTAGTGTTTTAGATGTATGTGAATTGACAACTGGTGGTCAACTTGTAACACCCAGCTGAACTGAATCAGTGTGGTGCTCAGTGTGGATGGCCCACCTGAGGATTGTTGCCAACAACACAAAAAGGAGAGGAAGAAATGGTGTCATTGGCTCTCCTGGAGGAGCTTATCAAGCTTCTTTCCTGATATGAACTCGGCTGTTCTTGTCGTCGTCGTCGTCGTCATCATCGTCATCGTCATCATCATCGGAGCTCGGGTCCTCGGAACCTTGTTGTCGCTGAGAATAGCTGTGGTAATTTTGGGGGGAGCCCTGGTCCTTACTTTGAGCATTGTTTCCTGGCTTCAGTGCAAAACCGTCAGCTTACTGGCACAGATCTCGCTGGCACAGACTTTCTGGTTTCCACTGCTGACCCCTGTGCCTTCCCAGCGCAGATCCATGAAACAGATTGAGTGAGACATTGCCATGGGCTCCAGGTCTTCAGCTGGACTCATGCAAGATGTTGCCGTGGGATGCGGCCCTCAGCTGAATTCTTAGAGGTCTTTAGTGTGTAGACAGATTTCCTGCACTTTTGTGTTTGACTCTAGGTGATTATTATAAAATAATTCTGTAACTATGTGTCCTGTGTTAAATCATTTTCCTTGCAAACCCTGACTACAATGTACAAAAAGTAATTTTATTAAAATATACAATTTATTAATTTAAAAGAGTAAGATGATATATTTCTGTCCACAGTTGGAAATGAATAGAATTTGTGAAATTAAACTTGCTTTCCATATGCAAATACAGCTCAAATTAACAAATTGCTCATACTTAACAAAAAAATTGTATACAATTGATTATTCTGTTATTTCATACAATATTCTATTGTTTTGTTTCTCCCAAAGAAAAATAATCCAGTTTTAAGATCTTGATCTGTCCTTTTAAATTTGAGCAAAATTAAATATCTTCCCCATTAAGGAAGTTAACTTGGTAGGCAAGTTACTAATTCAACTCATCCTTCTTTCTTGGTCTTTAATGCTGACACTACTTAAAAAAGGACAACGAATTTTAAAAATAACGTGTAACCTAGGTTTTTTAGACCTCAGTTTTTTTGTTTTGTTTTTTTCCTTTCCTGTCTTCAGCTATCTTAGTAGGGCAGTGTCTTCACATTCGGAATATTTTAGGGGACATGTGAATCAAGTAGAACAGATTTAAAACAGATGTGTCTAGTTGTTTCCCTTGTTACTATTTACTATACTGCAGCACTTTCCTCATCTTCACCATTAAAACTGAAAAATTAGTAGGCCATTTTTATGTTAAAACAGAAAAAAGTGCTTTACCCATACATCATTTATTTAATAGCCACAATTCAGCTGTTGTGTTTGTTCTTGACCTGCACTGACCAGTCCTTAACCTGTACTGGTCATATGTAGCTATTTAAATTTAAACCAATGAAAATTAAACAAAATGTAAATAAAATAAATCATGCTAGCCATACTTCAAGTGACTGAGAGTCACACATAAAAATGAATACCATATTAAACACCACGTTCAACATGGGCCAGACTGGAGTGTAGTACAGGGATGGCTATGTGTCACTCATCTTTGTGTCCTCAGTACCTGTGACATTGCCTGGTACAGAATGGGCACTGACTAGATGCTTATTGATCTAAATTAAGCTTCAGGAGCCATGCTGGGTCTGGGAGGAGCACATTAAGAAGCCAGATCACCCCTCCGATAAGCTGTGAAAACCTTGTGGGGCACAGGAAGAGAGAAGCCAGATCACCCTCCCCATGAGCCAACTGCTGAGAATCAAGAACTCCCTCCGCTCCCCCAAGCAACTGCTGGTGGAGGACAGGCTGAGTTAATAGCAACTGAAGTACAAAAACAACTAAATGCTTGTATTGTTTGATTGACTTTGTAAGCCTAGAGCTGGTAGTCTGAACATCTACTAGGAGGATGGCAGTATGCAATATAGCAAATATGTGGGATTTCTTTCTGTCTTGTTTTTGAAATCCAATATTGTTCTCACTGTTTTGTTCTGATTTATCGTTTTGTTTTATTCAGTGCTCTGTTTTGATTGGTTTTATTCTGTTTTGTTCTATTTGATTTTACTATGTCTCACAGAATAGACAACTGTTGTGACAATAACAAGATATGTTATGGTAGCCATTGTTGATTTCCTATTATCCTACTTCAAAGTTCTGTACCACTTTCACTGCTTTTTTTTTCCTGTGCATGGTTTTGTGTGTGTGTGTGTGTTTGGTTTTTTGTTTTGTTTTGTTTTGTTTTTTGTCTTTTTGAGACAGGGTCTCATTATACAGTTTAGGCTGGCCTTGGGCTCACTTTGTAGCCCAGGCTGCTCTCGAACTTGCAACAATCCTCCTGCCTCAGCCTCCTTAGTGCTGGAATTACAGGAGTGTGCCACCACGGCTGGCCTCACCACTTCATTTTGATTGGTTTTACTCTGTTTTGTTTTGTTGGGTTTCATTCTTTTTAAAATATAAAAAAAATTAAAAATAAATTAATTAAGCTTCTCTTATCTACAGAGTGTTTTATTCCATAACAGAATACACATTTTTCTCAACAGCACATGGAACTTTTTCTGAAGTAGACCATGTTTTAAGTTAACTTTCATCAGCTTCAAAGTTTATGTTGCTGCCAAATTTTGCATATAATTGAACTTTCAAATCTGCTAACACCCACTGAATTGATTTTCCTCTGGATTCTAAGGCATGAATTTCTTTTTTTTTTTTTTTTTTTTTTTTGCAGCACCAGGGATTGAACTCATGACCTCGTGCTTGCCAGGCAGGCACTTAGGCTGCTGAGCTAGATCCCCAGCCCTTAAAATGGTTTTCTTTTTTTTATGGCACCGGGAATCGAACTCACGACCTCGTGCTTACCAAGTAGGCACTTATGCCACTGAGCTAAATCCCCAGTCATATTTTAAGTTATAACCCATACTTAAGTAAATACAATGAATTGAAATGAGTCATTGCATACTATTGGATCACAATGCAACAACCACATAGAAATCAAGCCCAAAAGAAGCCAGAGAGCTGCGCATGGTGGCACATACCTGTAATCTCAACACTTGGGAGGCTGACACATGAGGATCGCTGCAAGTTTTAAGCCAGCCTGGGCCACATAGTGAGCTCAAAGCCAACCTTGAATACATAGCAAGACCCTGACTCAAAAAAAGAAAAAGAAAAAGAAAAGAAACATGGAGTTTAAATAACATATTACTGAATAATTAATGGACCACAGAAGAAATCAGGGAAAGGAACAAATAAAAAGTTCCTATAATCAAATAACAGTGGAAGCATAATATACTAAAACCTATGGGACACAATGAAAGCAGTCCTAAGAGGAACAGTTACAGCTTTAAATACACACATAAAAAGAGTAGGGGGATCCCAAATTATCTAGTGATACACCTCAAGGACCTAGAAAGACAATAACAATCCAAAGCTGAAATTAACAGAAGAAAAAATTAAAATTCAGAACAGAAATTAATGAAATTAAGACTAAAAAAGTACAAGTAATTTGAAAGTTAAGCTTTCTCCAGATCAAGAAAAAGATGTGTATGAAATGAAGTAAACTGCAAATTTTAACAGATTTCAAAGACTAATCTGTAATTTGATTTGTCACTCATTTGAAATGAGACCATTTTTACAATACAATATAATTTTTCAGATAACTAAACAGATATGGCTCCTTTTATGCACTGGATATACTAAAATGCATATTATTTAAATTTGTAAACCAATCAATTGTAAATATGCAAGAGATATTTTAACAAAAGATAACTTATTGTACTATTTTAAAAGTGAATCTTCTTTCACAAAGCAAGTATTCCTTAACTTTAAGCACGCCATTACATGAAAATCAGAATTTACACTGAAATGAAGGATTAGGCATAATCACCTGATGTTTGTATGATGAAGTTACTACTATCAGTAATTATATGATGCCTCCCTTACACTGCAGTATTGAGAATTGAACCAGTGACTTGCACATGCTAGGCAAGTGCCCTGCCACTGAGCTACACCTCAGCTCTTTTTCTAATTATAAATAAATAATCAGCACTGTGTAGCCCTTTGCTATTTACAAAGTAGTGTCAGATACATGGCCTTACTTGATTTTCACAGCGATCTTTTAAGTTACACAGAGCAGGTCCTTGCTGTCTCCATTTGGCAGATGAGGTTTTAAAAGACTAATCTTTTTCCTCTAAGTTCTTACTTACTGTTCACTATACTAATAAGCTATCTATAGTAATTACTTTGGAATTAGAACTCTTAACTTTCTACCCTGTTCAGGCAAAACTCCTTTCCCAAAAATATATCCTTTAAGAACACAATTTTCTAAGCTACCTATAATTTGTGCAAAGTAAAACTATCATTTTATACTTCTGGAAAAGCATATCTTAACTCTTGATAATACAAGGCTCTTCATCAATAAATATTTGCTGGGCTGGAGATTTAGCTCAGCAGCTCAAGCACTTGTAAGCATGAGGTTGTGAGTTCGATTCCTGGTATAAATAAATAAATAAATAAATGCTAAAATAACAACGAACGTGTGAGTAGTCTGGGAACTGCAATAGCAGACCATATCACTCAAGTTGAGTTGCAGAAAACAGAATTCAGTTAGTCTAATCTAAAAGTACTAAAGCACTTAAAGAAGAATTAGAAAGGCTGAGGGAGTAACTCTAGAAACGACGCCCAAGAAATGGAAAACAAAAAGAGCTGAGCTCTTCCTCATAGAGAAGTCAAGCTCAGTAGCACTATAACACCACAACCCACAGTCTGGAAGCTACTATGTCCAGGAAGCTGTCACTTCCATGACCAGCTTCAGAATTACTCCATAACAACAGCACAGACAAAATGGATGTCCCACTCATGCTTTCTGATACTCAGGATGCTAGTAACTGAACTCTGGTACCTCTGCTACTACTGTAACCAAATGAATAATCCTCCCACAACTGTACTTGTCAGCACAATCTTGCAGTTCTTACACAGAGGTATTGATTGGTGGAACCTAAATATCTATATATTAGTAACTGCAAGTGATGGAGGATGCAATTTTGGGCTTATGTCAGTGCACGGTACAGTAAAGCACACTGAAGAAGATGAAATGGCTATTGGGTGAGTCCTCCTTACCCCTCACACTCACTTGAATGTTTGGTTTAAGTAGACCACACACTTTGTGCTGCACATTTATAGAATACTGTTCCTGTTTATATAGGTTAGAGAAGCTCCATGATGATAGGAAAGTTATAGGGCCAAACAAACCTCAGATCCCAGACAGTGCAATTATGGTACAACTTCTAACAGCAGAAAATAACTTTTTAATGATATCCTATTTTGTTAATACCCAGCAAGTCTAGCATGTGAAGGCTATTATTTATTTTCTTTTTTTCTTTTTAACTGGGGGTCTATTAGTTTGCCCAGGCTGGTTTCAAATTCCTGGGCTCAAGCAATTCTTCTGCCTCAGCCTAAATTACAGTCAGGCACCACTGCACCCGCCAAGACCACATTTTGAATAGCAGCATTTGAGGTAAACCTTCTCCATCCAAGCTGCCCAGTGAATGAGGTATGTTGAGATAATATTCTCTTTAACCTTGGAGCACTTAAATGAGGTCAGATACAGGTAAAGCCTCCACTTTACATCAGCATGTTAAACAAATGTTAATATTTTCTACCTGTGCCATGATGTCAAAAGAATTGTACAATTTAAGTAAAATATGTCTGTCACTGAGTCTTGATCAAGTATTGGCCCCAAGTTTTGTTTCCTTGTGGTAGTGAGGATTAAGCCCAGGGCCTCATGCTTGTGTTCACTAAACTGGTTCAGTCTATCTTTGCAAGTGAGATACTAAGTGTTATGATTTGTGTCTTGATGTCCCCTCAAAGCTTCATGCAGTCTATAAACTGTGAGCTAAATAAACTTTTCCTCCCTTAACTTGTGGGTGTCAGGTATTTTGTCTCAGTAACAAGAAAAACAACTAAGGGGGAGGGGGGATACAACTCAGCAGCACAAGCACCTGCCTGGCAAGCTCGAGGTCATGAGTTAGATTCCTGGTACCAAAAAAAGAAAGAAAGAAAGAAAGAAAGAAAGAAAGAAAGAAAGAAAAGAAAGAAAGGAAAGAAAGAAAGAAAGAAAGAAAGAAAGAAAGAAAGAAAGAAAGAAAGAAAGAAAACAAAGACACTAAGCACATTTTAAAGCACTTTTTTTTTTTTTTTTGGCACTGGGGATCGAACTCACAACCTCGTGCTTGCCAGGCAGGCGCTTACGTCACTGAGCTAAATCCCCAACTAAAGCACATTTTAAAGCACATTTTAAGCATATACTAAGCACATTAAACTTGTACTATTTTAAAATATTCTTAAGCAGATGACATTTAGAATTGCTGTAAGTATGTGAGGTGATAGATAAGTTAATTGGCTTGATTGTAGTAAACATTTCATAGCATGTGTATCTCAAAACATTGTGTTTTACATGTTAAATATGCATGATTTTGTCAGTTATACTCAGGTAAAAAAGGGGAAAAGGGGGCTGGGGATTTAGCTCAGCAGCTTAAGTCCCTGCCTGGCAAGCACGAAGTCATGAGTTCAATCCCCGGTACCAAAAAAACAAAAGGGAAAAGGGAAAAGGACATTTTAATAAGAGGAACATTCTTTTTAATATTTTTTGCAATAAAAATATTAAGTTAAAAATTGAGGACCAGGCATCGTGACTCATGCCTGTAATCCTAGCACGTTATGAGTTGAAAGCCAGCCTGAACTACATAATAAGACCCTCTCCGAGAAAACCAAGATAAAACAAAAAATGTAAAGGCAGAAGTAAAATGTGATTCAAATGGAGGAGGATAGGGTGATTCATTCATATTGAACTTGATTCTCATCCTGCAGAACTTTTCTTGGCATTTGCCCAAATTCAGAATTTCCAATGATTTTAGAGGAAATTTTGTGCAAGAAATAAATTAGTTCATAATTATTTTCACTCATACCCAACAATAGAATTGAGTAAGAACTTAACACATGTTTGACATCAATTGGAAAGTTACTGAAAACATTTTGACAATTTATTAAAAATTCTTGCTCAGGATAGTGTTACACACTTCTAGTCCCAGCACTGTGGAAGGCCAAGGCAAGAGGATGGCAGGTCCCAGCCCAGCATGACCAATTTAGCAATTTAGGGAGAACTTGTCTCAAAATTTTAAAAAGGGCTGAGGACGTAGCTCAATGCAAAAGTCCTAGATTCAATCTTCAATACCATAAAAAGAAAAAAAAAAGCATTAAGAATTGCAGAATGTAATATTTGCAGAACACAGGGTTCTCTCTCTCATTTGATGGATGTGAGCCCAAGAAACAGAACCTTAGTCATAAACATGTGCTGAGTAATATGACAAGTCTATAATACAGAAAAAAAAGCGTAGGCTACTCTAATACTGCTGGGATGAGAAAATATGAAACCACTGTCAACATTCATGTAGGCATTGTGTTTCCTGCTTCATTCAAACAGATGATTAACGACTTGTTTTGAAAGCTTTGATAACATTCTTCTGAGAAGCAGGTGACCTTAAACTTGAGGGAGGCAGGTTTTAGTGGTTGTTGACACACACGCTCTCCTGTTCTGGGACATGTATTCAAATCAATAAACAAGCCAAGGGGTTTCAATGCTTGACTTGAGTTATGCCTGAAGGCTTGGAGAATTTGTAGGCCAAGGAAGAAAAGGGGAAAGAGATGGTTGAGTAAGAATCTGGAGAGACTAGAGAAGGAGATACGGTCTCTCACCACTCATCTTTACCCTAATCAGCTTGGACCTGTGGATTCACTGAGTCATTGTGAAAAGCAGAATCTGACAGTGAAGAAACTCTCATGCTATGTTGTCAGTCCCATTGCAACAGCACTGTTTTGTGACACAGGTAATAAGAGGACAGAGCTGGGGCCATTATTTTCCTTTCTCTATGGATGAAGGAAAATGAATACAGCCAGTGCTGTGTAAGATGGAGCAATAGAAAAGCAGAAATTACACTGGGGGCAAGGCTAGCAAGAGTCTGTACCTCCATCAAAACTAGTTCAAACAAAGGATTCCTATGGGGGATTAGACCACCACAGGTACATGAGCAGACCTGCTCCAAAGAGCAAGCCAGAAACCTCCTCACAACTCCCAGATTACCAGGAAAATATTTTGTGAGGGGACATTATTGAAGTCCCTTAGGTAGACATATATTGATAATGTGACTTTTTCTGGTTCCTATCAACTGCTCAGCTGTGAGAGTATTTAGACTACATCTGACTTATAAAAATATATCCCACTAATTACTGGCTGTATACTCCATAAGTGTTCCTCACTCGATAAATACTTCAGAAAAGTTAATGATAAATAGTTGTTAGAAGTAAAATGTAAAACAATTTCTCATTTTCCCATAAATAACCATCATTTAGGCATAATATTCCTAAGCAGCCATCATAAATTCTGTTCTAGTATACAAAAAAATCCCAATAAACTGCAATAAAAAACTTCTGATAATGGAGGACTTTGAGATGAAGGCTGTTTCAGAGTAGTATGGACACCACAAGCCAACACATTCCCTATTGCAAAGTTATTCTTTCACCATTAACCACTGCCAACTTCGTAACTACCAGATATTTTTCCCTATTGCAGTTCTGGGGAGTAAACCCAGTAAACCTTGCACATGCTCAGCAAGGACTCCACCACAGAGCAACACCCTTAGCCCCACAGCTACCACACTGTGAAGTAGGTATTTATGAAGCCTAAAAAATAAGGCCATGGTCATTTCATTTCGGCAGGTACCATGTCATCCTTCCTAATTAAACTTTACTTGAAACCACTTACAACCAATAGTTCTGTGTTCATTCTGAAAGTTGGGAATGTTTTGTGTTGACTGTTGCAGTCTTGGCAATCTCTGTTGGGACCACGCAGGTCAGTTTGCAAGGGCAAGATTCTAGTCCCTCCATGACAAATGAACCTATGATAAATAGGTTTTTAACACTTTTTAACAGGGTAGTTTCTCCCTCATACAATAGAACTCTTTTCTCCTATGAGGAACCCACTCCCCTGTTTCTCAGGTGAGTCTGAACTCTTCCCCCAGGGCCTCAAGACAATCACAAGACTGGGTAAGCAACTCAATGAAACCAACCAGAGTTCCCTGATTCCCTAGTCTCATTGATTGCTTCAGAGAGCTATATGTGACCAAGCAGAGTATATCAGTATCACCCCAAAAAGTTTCTTGTCAGAGCTAGTAGAAAAAGCACAAATTTTATGAGGTTTGCTAAGCTGGGCCTATAGGAATCTGGGGCTGGAAAAGTCCAGAGTGAAGGTGCAAAAGGTTATCTGAGCTGTGAGACATGAAAATAGGCCTGATACTATCATTTGAACTGTTGAGTCCATTTATGTCTGAACCCAGCTCTGTATTGGCTCTGTTTTTCTTTTCCCTCCTGCCATATACTCAAGAGCAATGGGTTTAATTACTCCAATCTACACCAAATGATTCAGCTTTTCAAGAATAAAATTCTCCCACCATTTCCCCTTCTGAGTTCCTGGGGTTTCTTCAGGACAGGCGATGCTGTTAAAGCAACTGGTGAGATGATGGGAATATGCAAACACAGACCTCAGATCTTTCTTAGCTTTGACCAAAGTCAGGGAGCAAGATGGCAGATCAGAAATACCTACAATCACTCTCAAGGTGGCAAGATCTTTATAATCATTTTTATATAAGGGAAATTCTTTTTCTCATGATATTACTATTTTATCTATGGTACAAATCACTTCCAAAATTTTTCTCCCCAGTGGTTCAGGTAACTAGACCACCTATTATTTTGTCCTAGTTATTGCTTCCTTTGTTAGTGAGTAGTCTTTTCGTTATCATGTCATTATCCTAAAGAGTATATTCCTGGAAGAAGAGCAAACCAGCACACCACACCTTGAATGTAACATAAACCAACCCAGGCTAACTTCCCACTGTATTCTTGGCTTTTGTGCTCACATAAACATGGGCATTTTGCAGTTCCTGCTCATTTCTCTCCTTGTTTTGTCTCTATTTCTAAAACTTCTGGATGACATAATTAATTTGCCCTGAATTTTCTAATTTAACTCAATTTATTTTACTAATCTAGACAGCTTTTCTTCCTACTACATAATAGATTTCCTCTCTGAATTTCTCCTTTAGATCGAAATTTCCATTCAAGCCACTGAACCTCCCACTCTCAAGGGCCAGTGAATTCTTCTTTGGTTAAGCCTATTTGGGTAGGGTATCTTTCCTTAATAAATGATTTGAGATCCTGCCACAATCAGCTGAGCTATTCAACCCTTCTCAGAGGGTTTCATTCCTACAGCCAATTACTGGGCTGTTCACCATTGAAATCCTAGGATTCAAAATCAGGTTAATTAGAAAAAGAAAGGAAAACATGGTAGAGGGACTACACTTCTGTGCCTCGCCCCAACAGCAGTAAAATAACAGTAAAGGAACATGCAATAAAAACACACTAATACCCAGAAACAAGTTGGAGAAGAAACAGGATAGTCAACAAACACAGAAAAAGAATGAAGAACTAATAACTGATTTAATAGAACAAAGGAAGTTGAACTCATCT
>RJWT010016370.1:0-19901 GCA_004365215.1 Cuniculus paca | reverse complement strand
TTATTTCTTTATAGTTAGAAAAACCATTCTTTAGCAAATTTAATCTTGTTGAGCAGATTAAACTTCTAAAATAATGTTTGAAACCAGCAAGTAATCTGCATTTCAAATCAGTGCTCTGAAATGTCAACCAACATATTTAAAGGAAGTGGTGGAGGGTCTTTACCTCGATCATCTGATTGTGAATAGAAGAGTTTCTGGTGGACAGTGGGCACCACTCACTTATGTGAGATGGCGCCTCTGCTCTGATATGATGGTTTTTGAAGCATCAGTAAGGCCTTCGTGTTTCTCTGGAGTCATTGTTGGCTCTCGAGTGCACGTGTGGAGCTGGACGGCCAGGGTGAGGCAAGCAGACCAGGTCACTAAGCAAAGCTAACTGGTCCTTGTCATGTTTGATCCAATGATATTAATCTCATTATCTCCAGCTTGCTGTGCTAATTATACTATTAGTTGCCTTTTCTTCATTTGGTTTAACATTTAACAGATAGTGTTATATGAATCCTCGTTTCTATTTTGAGCAGTACCACTTCAACCTGTGAAAATAATTTAACAGTTTACCTGGTAGGGGCACGAGTATAACTTGGATACATTTCCAGAATGTGATATTATTTTGTTCTTTCTCTTTACAGTCTCCTTATCACACATCACACAGCTGGTCCTCAGCCACAACAAGCTAACAAGTAAGTTAACGCCTCTCATTTATGCCAGAGTTTCTCGATTGTACGTTATGTTATCTTAATGCTGACTCTGTTTTTATGTTTCCTTTAAAGAAGCTAATGACAGATGCTTACTGGGGCAAACTTAAAGTTGACTTAGGTGACAACTAAGATACATGAATGTATTGTCTTTCTATATTTCATACCTGCCTCTACTTTGAGAATTCTTTCCCTGTCATATAAACTAGAGGGAGCATTTACCAGAAAGGGGTTCCATCCAGGAATGGTAAATGATCTGTGACCAGAGCTGCTGAACTATTCATTACCAGTTCATTAAACAAAACAAAATAATGAAAACAAAAAAAAACAACTTACAAAAATACTAGCATCAAAGTTCTTTGTTTTCATCTATATTATTCTTCAAAGGGGAAAGATTTAACTGCTGAGTATGCTTTCTTTCCCTGCTTGGTGAGGGAAAGCCCACAAAATGGTTGGATTACATACATTTGTGTCTGCATTTTTCAAATTTTCAAGACTGGTTCCTCTACCCCTACCCACCTAGTTCTCTTGAGCATCATCAGAGTCATGGTATATGGTTAACAGGAGATAGAATTAGTATCTGTTTTAATGAGAAAACCTTAGGTGAATGATGGGCCATTTTGTTCTTACTGCTCTGTCTTTAAAGATTGTAATGCCTGGGACCCACTGTCCTTTCTCATTCCTAATTGACTGTCACTCTTTTGTACTTGCCACGTTTCCTGCAGACTTGAATGATTTTCTAATCATGTGGCAAGAATTTGTTAGGGAGCTCTCTGAGTCCAGTGGAGTTGAGCAGGATGTCATCTTGAGGGATTTGGGTTGTGGATTTATGTGTGCACGTGCATTATAGATAGCTTGAAGCAATATCATGGAGCTGTTGATTATTGAGAATTAGGAATGGCAGTGAGAGAGGACCCCTCACATGCGGGAAATGTGAATTAGCTCATTTTTAGCCAAAGTGTTATTTGGACTGAAAAGGCAGAGTGACACAGTTGTCACCTTTAAGTCTTGGTGGCCACAGAAGCTAAAAAGTGAGAACTGCATGTCACATGTGATCCTTGTTATCACAGGTAGTATGTTGCTGGTTCCATTGTTTTTTTTTTGTTGTTGTTGTTTTTTTTTTTTGCGGCACCGGGGATTGAACTCACGACCTTGCGCTTGCCGGGTAGGGACTTAGACCGTTGAGCTAGATCCCCAGCCCTTCCATTGTTTTTTGTAGAAAATGGTCCTGCTCTCCATGAAGACCATAATCTCTGTTCAGAAGGAATTTTCAGTTTGTTTTGCAAGGTGGGTGGCACGATCTCTAAATTCCCCAAGACACTGTGTGTAGACATTCTTGATGCTCTCTATTGCAGAGTTCGTAAAAATATTGCTTAATTGTGAAACTTAACCCTCGTTAGGTCTGTGTCATTATTATGACAAACCAGGTTATTGTTAAGCAAAAAAGGCAAACTTGTTATGTTCCTATTATATCATTCATTGATCTTTAATAAGTTCTCTGATCAACTTTTCCAACTAGTTGTGTATTTCTTTTTACATATCCACAAAGAGAAGTCTCAGAGATCAATGAATCAATTTCTTTCTCCAGGCATAGAATGTTAGATAAATTTAGAGAGGCATAAATAAGGAGTTAAATTGTGTCGACTGTTCAAGAGGTTGACTGTGAACAAGTCTAGACTTCATATTTCTTCCCTCTGTTTTTTGTTTTCTATTTTTTTCTTTCTACATGAGACACTCTTGACCTAATCCCGTAAACTCTAATTAATCATCCTGGTAAATTCTGTTTCTGGCCATGGTGAGTAGTGTCAGTACCACCCGATCTGTTCCACTAAGGTCAAATTAGCATCTTTTACTATTTTTCTGGCATTTAAATGAATGACTTTTCCTATGGTTTTTCAAGTGTTTATAGTAAATATGTCCATCTGATGGAAATATAAATATGCATTGAATGTAAGCGGCTGAGCACACCCTCCTGTCACTTTTTATTCTAATCAGTGTCTTTCACTTTCCATTGTTGTTAATAGGGACTGGCTGACACTGCTACATTAAAACCACTGGGACTCCAAAGATAAACTCCTCAGCACTCGCTTTTATCTTGCTAAAGTACTTGTGTTTTTCTCTCGGTGTGCCAATTACACCCCTCTCTGACATTTCCA
Source organism: Cuniculus paca (assembly GCA_004365215.1). Lineage (NCBI taxonomy): Eukaryota > Metazoa > Chordata > Mammalia > Rodentia > Cuniculidae > Cuniculus > Cuniculus paca. The sequence continues at coordinate 17,053 of RJWT010016370.1, read as the reverse complement.
CTTGCTCACGTATTTAGCGTATGAATGCCTGGCTTACTCAGACTGAGACCTCCACTTGGGGACACTGTTTGACTCCACTTACTTGAGCTGATATCTGCAGGGGCAGCTCCTTGATGCCGTACTGGGTTGATGGCCCTTTTCTTGCTAGATAATTTTGACCTTGACAGATAAAGCAAATAAGCCACGAAGAAGCTGAAGGTGCACTATTTGGCCCTAAAATTCCCAACACTTCGTGAGCAGAAATTTCTGAAGTTTTCTATAATGGAGTTCATAAAACTATTTGAAAATTCCCAAGGTAATTGTGTACTGTTAGAGCTTTATTTTTATTATAATCAAACTGCTTCTGTAAACCTAGTAGTTTGGGACAGCACAGTGTTGATGGATTTTGGTGAAGTCAGTGGAAGAATCCATGTAGACAGTAGCTTTCCCAGGTGTGTGTGTGCTCATGATGTAGCTAGCAAGACAGAAGGAAGAAGAGTAAGCGATCTTTTTCTTTTGCCTTCTCCTGTGGCTGGGCAAATGCTAGCTAGGAACCCAACAGGGTGGACTCTTTCTGACCCAGTGGACAGAATTTCAGAATTCGTATCCTTTGATGTATTTACTTTTCGTAGGAATGTGGATAAAACCCAGGGCCTTGCATGTGCTAGGCACATGCTGTCTGTGCAGCTGAGCTACGCCCCAGCCCAAGAGTAAAGATTTTTGTGAACACCGCTTTCACTGCACACTGCCTGGCACCAGGCAACTGATGCAAAGTGCAGTCTCTGATTGGCTTCCGGAAACCGCCCCATGGCCCAGCCAGCCTCTCCTCCTCTTGAGCTGCTGTAGATTCGTCTCCTGCACCGCCCGCCCCACCCCAGCCCAGCCTCTGCATCTGTGCTCCGTCTCTGCTCCCCGGAGTCCCCCTGGCTGTCCTCTCCTCCAGGCCTCTTGGCCTGTCTGGTCCACGTGACCTTTTTTCCCGCCCGTGTTGCACATGGATTCCTCAGTATCAGGTGACACTTCCTTTGTCCTTCTGTTGCTTCATGTTTCTTCTCTGTCTCCTCAACTAGATTTTAAGCTTTCGCAAAAGCAGGGAGTATTGCTTAGTCTGGGTAATGCCTGTGGCTGAACGCAGAGTGCTGTCCCTGTAATCACCCTTGTAACTCACCACAGTTGTTCAAAGGAACTACATGGTTTCAGAGGGAAGCAGCAGCCCCAGAGTGGCTGCTGTGAGCAGATGTTTTCTTGGGGATTAACTGGTGTATGCGTTGGAGAGGTTCTGGTCACTACAGGTTTCCATGGTTAGGTCATCGGGTGCCACTTTCAAATGTGCTGGACTGTGAGCACATACAGAAGCATGTCCAGGACACAGATGTTTGCCTCTGCTTTACAATCAGAGCAGTCCTTCTGTAGCTGAGGTACGATGGGCTGTGAGGGTCTCAGGGTGCCCAGAGGATCTGTAGCTCAGGAAAACCGGGACCCTGACCCGAGGTGGATCTTAGTGATCCTCCTGGGCTTGGCTGAGTTTCCGCCGAGTTTTATCCTCTCCTTTCACTACTCCGGCACTCATTCATGGTTGGGCCTGTGCTCCTTCCACTCAGAATTAGTCCCATATATTTAAATCCCCAAGATATTTACTAATTTTCTCACACACCTGATTGCACTCTGAATTTCTAGAGGTTAGGAATCCTTTTTTTTCCCCCTTTACTCATGTAGCATTCCAGAGATTGTCTTCCCGGGCATCTTTCTTCTGCCCTTTCTGAAGCCCTTGCCTTTTTAGTGGCCCTCCCTTTTGAGTCGTCACCGGCTCTGAGTCTTTTTCGGTCTGCTCCTTAAATCTGATCCCCAGGTTTTATAGGGTTGAGGGGTGTAAGCTTTGTGAATGTTTTTCTTCTCTTTTTTCAAGCTTTGAAATTTCTTTCGGTGACAACCATTCTAAAATTTGTCCGCTAGAGGTCACTGTTGAGATACACAGTCCAACCCCCATCCATTCTTGTTCCTAAGAATTAAAATCAGAGACAGTGTTTGCCAGCTGTTTGGCGAGTCCTGTGCCATGGGGCTTGTTGATGCTGCCATTTACATAGAATGGTTTTATCACATTTACAGTAGATCCTGAGAGAAGGAGATACATTGTTTTGGTTTGGCTTCTAAAATTTGTTCATTTTCTCATTTTTTGTGTGTGTTTATCATGGCTACTTTCTTGAGTTAGAAATATTTCTTCTTTTCCACATATATGTTATATATGTAATTGGATTTTAGTTCAAAAATAATGATTACAGGGCACAGTGGCGCACACCTGTAACCCAGCACTCTGGAGGCTGAGGTGGGGGGTCACTGCGTGTTCAAGGACAGCCTGGGATACAAGGCCAGCCTGAACTACAGAGCGAGACCCTGCCTCAAAAACCAAAAAGAAAACCTTGTGAAATCAGGAAAATGTTGATTTTGCAAATATTTATACCGATTCTTATTCTATTGTCATTTTACAGGGAAGAATGCTATACATTATGAAGTGAATTGAGTTCTGCATCAGCAATAAAGCAGTGTGGGGTATTTATATTTAAACACGAAACTTTTCTTACTTTTTGAAAATAACTACTTCTGCATCAACGCCCATTTATAAATATTGAAAACACCTTAAATAGGACAACAGGATTTTTTACTTTATGACCCACTCGCATTGAGGTTTAAGCCCTCGGTATTTGTGCAGTAAATACAGAGTCTGTCTCTGCTCCGTGCTGATCTTCAGCGCCTTCTGTTTATGACAAACTTTCATTCATGTGGATCTCTGCATGAAATTGTTTACTTTTACATTTTCAATAAAAATTTCTTAAAGGTACTGGGAATTGAACCTATTTGTACTGAGTTACATCCTTAGCCCTTTTCTTACTTTTTATTTTCAGATAAGGTCCTGCTAAGTCACAGAGTTGCCCAGTCTGGGCTCAAACTTGCACTTCTCCTGCCTCAGCCTTCCTAAGTGCTGGGATTACAGCAGCACCCTACAAGTCTGGTTTATACTTTGAACTTTAAAGTTTCAGATAAAACTCACCTGTAGTATTGCTATGTGTACAGCTTCACATCTTCGCCATGACTGTATCTTGTTATTTTATATATTGGAAGTGGCTGGGCAGGTAGCAAACTCAAGCTTTATGGCAAAACATACGTTTTTAAAAAAAGCTGTTTTCTGTTAGTTATAGGCTGTGTACAAACTTGAAATTATAGTGAACAAGAAAATGCTAGGGTATTTTCTTTAGTGACTTCAATAGGTTGTTTACCAAGGATAATGTCCTAAGTACATAAAGAAGTCAAGGTAATACTTTTACGCATATATGCAGAGTCTGCAAAAATAAATGTATACACATTTCAGGAAAAGAAAAACTTGTATAAATATTTTTACTAAATTTACTGAGATATCATGAGATTAGTACAAGTTATCTTGGTCTCTGTAATCACAGAAGGTGTTCAAAGTGGTGGCCGTTCACTTCCAGACATTTATTAGTGTGGCAAACTGCTGCTTGGGTAACCTTGGTCGCTGAGATTGCTGCCCATGCATCTTCGGTTTCTTCTCTAAGGGCTGGCAGTGTAGTGGGTTTTCTGTAATATACAACATCCTCTAGGGTCCCCCACGTGAGGGTAACATCATCTGTTGAAAAAAATTACACTATTTTTCTTTTCATGAAATGTACATGCAGTTTTTTGGCACTCTCTCTATATAGGTAAGATATCTAACGTGAATTTTATTATAAATGAACTAAGCATGTGGAACATGAAAATGTTGTATTCTCCAAATATGCAGATCCAATTATATTAAAGAGAATGAAGCAGTTTTTTTTTTAAGTAATAAATTGAAACCCTTGTCTACAGATAGAATAGATTGTTGGAATGAATGAAAAAAATTAACTGCCCCAATTCTGATAAGACTGACCTTCAACTCAGTCTGTAATTATTCCTTTTTTCATAGATTATTTGTCAACCCTTATGCAAAAGTTCCCATGCCTGGCTTTTTGAAATTAAACTATGAGGGGGGAATATGCAAAATAAATCGTCCCTGTCTCATGAATTTATCTAGTGACAGTATGAAAACAACTTGCCATTTGCATTTTAACAGAGTATAAATGTATTTATAATACAGAGGCTTTGATCAATAGTTTATTTTTGTAATTAGTGCACATTTATCAGTTTGTTACTGTGCCATCAACTGAAGATTGGAATTGAAAAAAAAATGTATATATATAGTATTTTTTAGTCCGACAGCTATTAATTAAACAGTATCTATCTTTTGGTCCCAGGTGTCAGGTTAAGTTGAAAAATTGCCTACCCTTGGGAGTGTGCTGATGTTTCTTGCTTTAGTAATTAGGCAGGTGAGTTGCCACATCAAGAACCTGTTGGTTCAGTGGTCCGGCCCATGGCCAAGGCAGGTGGGCACAGCGGGAGAGCATGTTCTCTGCAGCATCTCATCTGTGACCTTTCTCATCCCTTTGTTGCTAGTTCCAAAGACCAATAAGTACCTCTTGTAGAATCCTTTTTCTTGAGAGCCTATTCCATGCTAAAGGAAACTCACTAAAGCATAGTATACTAATTCTCTCACCTATATTTTTCAGTGGGATGATGTCAGTTGTTGCCACTCGAGAAGTGCAGCCAGTTGTGGAGGAAGTAAGAGAGGGATCTGTGAACCTGTGACTTTCCAAATCATAGGTAGCCCAATTGACAGGGCCAATCTTGAAAAAGATTCCATTGTGGTTTACAGTAGAATACCTGTCAGACAGAACCAGTTTCCTAGCAGCGTATTACATGTATAATATACTGGAACTTGCATATGAATAGGTATGGTATGTGTGCATGGAGCCTGCCGCTTTCATGGCTGTTGAGAACAGAACAATACAAGAGTAAATTAGGCCGGGGATTTAGCCCAGTGGCATAAGTGCCTGCTTGGCAAATGTGGGTTATGAGTTCAATCCCTGGTGCCTCAAAAAAAAAAAAAAAAGTAAACATAGGGAGAAGCAAGGGAGTCAAGAGGTATAAGGCTCCTGCCAGTGTAACAGGACACATTGCTTTCCAGTGAACTTTTTTCATAAGTTGGAGGACACTCTTAAAATAATAAGTGGTATCCCTTAGTGTTTTACTAGAGAAACAGATATAACACAAGGTACGCAAATGTTTAAGAAATTACAAGATTGACTTACAATGGTTACCCACAGAGTCAGATGACAAAGTGTGCAGAGGGTGTCGACACACTGGAGACTGAAGGTTTCAGTCCTAGGGAGCTCACTGCAGGCTCCCCTGTAAGTCCATATTAGAAGGCTGATGGGTCTGTGGCAGAAGTCTGAAGAGTCTTCGCCAGAAGAGCAAAAATCCGAGGTGGGAGCCAAGGGGCCTGTGCTAGAAACCAGGAGACGATGTCCAAGCTGAAGGCGAAGATGGGAGCTCCTTCCAAGAACAGAAATAAGTCTGTCCTTCCTTGTTTATCATTTATACAGTCCAGGCTAGGGCAGTTCCTCTACACCCTAGGGTACAGAATAGCTGAGCCAACTTGGTAAGCTTCTAAACTTCTCAAGTTGACACAATCAATCAACCACTACCAAAGGGTAGCGTAGTAAATTGGTATGCCAGTCCCACTGTCCGTTATGATCATAGTCCATGTTATGTGCTGTGCATAATTATATGTGCTGTACTTTGCTGGCATTGCAGTGGACTCGCTGCACCTGCATCTTCACCAACATGTGAGGAGGGATTGTGCTAGGCTCTGACGGTGGCTTCTGTGTCACTAGGTGGTAGGAGTGTTTCAGCTCCACAATAATCTTTGGGACCGTGGTCATATATACAGTCCTTTTTTGCCTGAAATGTTATGTGTCTCATGATGGCATATAAATTTTCTGTTGCATGTCTTCTAATGTGGGCTCTGTATGTGTGTGTGTGTGTGTGTGTGTGTGTGTGTTAGTGTGTGTAGAGTAGGGCGGTGTGTAATACTTAGGTACACACATTCTTTTACAGCATATCTTTTCAACTTTTCTTAAGTCACTGCCTTTTTAATAAAAGATCAGAATTAAGACTGGCAGTGGTCCACAGAGAAAGTCACATAATAGTTATGACTTCAGCACATTTGTAAATCCAGTTAATCCATGAATTCCATAGGGGTCCTTGATCTCAAGGCAGGGAAACCCCAGGGTAGTGGAAAGGCAACTGTAGGTATATTTGCTATACAGATAGACTCATGGTATTTCTTAAAGGAGGCGTTTCTTGGAAATTCATATGAAACTTGAAAAGATGATTTTTTAGGGTAATGTTAAATTCATTCTTCATATCTCTTTTTCTTCTTCATACCTTTTTAAGAATGTTCACACACATCACCTTATTTATCTGCCTAAATTTACATTTTTAAGGAAGAATTCATAATCTTGTAACACCCAGTCTTGAATGCAATGCATGTACCTGTGTGTGCATGTGAATTTTTTAACTCCAGTAAAATCTTTGAGGGACCTTTTCCCATTTCTGTTTTTCTTCTTCTTTGTCAGTCAGTCTAGTAGAACAAACCATCCTGATGTGATTGGCGACCAGTTAGCAAACCTGTTGACCTCATTTTCTGTTTCTGTTTCTGTCTGAGTCTTCTTTTGTCTGTTTTTTGTAGCTCCTTTAGCTTTTTTCCCTGCCCATGTATTCTTTGTCCTACTTACCCAATTATTTTCCCATCTGAAGTCTTTACCCCTCCCTCTGAATCCTGCGCATCTTTTAGAAAATGTGGATGAACTTTCATCATACTTTCAGGAAGCCTCGCTCCCCTCCAATGGAACCAGCACTATATGGGAAAAAAATGGAAGGCAGCCATCAGTCTGTTAGACCATGAAAGATGACGCCCTGCGTGTGTAATAACTTCAGTGTGAAACGAAGGAGAGAAAGCTGTATTTACTGAGCAGCTCTGTATCCAGTGGGGGAATCAACATGGCACCGTCAGATGGTCAGGGCTAGGAGCTATGGGGCTTCCTTGGGGCTTGCAGCCTCTGCCCTTGGTGTTGCCTCCCTGCCCCTTGTTTTTGTGTATGCAGCGTTAACTGTCCCAGCCAGGGAGCTTTTAGTGCTCTGAGAATGAGCCCTTCTGTGGCTTGATCTTCCACATTGAAATAGAAAAAGAGCAGGGAGAATTGCTGAGGTCAGAAGGCAGAGCTGGTGGAGTTGAAGGAGACACCTTAAAGCCACTACATGGGCTAAATGGATTGCTGTGTCTCAGAGCATCTTACCCCGCTGCCCCTTCCTTCCCCAGTCACCCACTTCCTCTGCTCCTCAGCTTCTCAAGGTATGGTCAGACAGGAGAGGCAACTTGTTGAGGATGTCTGAGTTGTAAAGAAGATGGAAACTATTGGCAAGGTGTGCTTTGTGAATGTCCATGTGAGAAAAGTTGACTTCTTTCCTGCCTACCTCTTAACGTTAATAATTGAACATTAAATATATCTATGTTTTATAATTGTACATAATAAGTATACACATGCTCATACACGCACATAAAAGAAGCTTTTTCTAACACAGAGCTTACTTTCTGCATTGATTCACTGAAGTTTTTTGTGTTCTGCTCTTCCCCCTTGCTCTTTTCAGTGTTTGGAACTTCTTAGGCATTCTTCCTCGTGGAGCCTTTGTTTTTCTCTTAGCCTTCACTAGATGTCACTTCCTTCCCAGGCCGTTGGAGACCATGTCTTTTTCTCTCAGTTCTTCTCCCGCCAGCCCCCAGATGCAGGCTGTTTATTGATGGGTGGCTGTGCTAGTGCTACTGTGGCACATCAGAATGGGGTGCGTGTCCATCTCAGTTTGGGCTTTGTGAATCCTCCTGAACTGCCCTAGTGATTCTTGGTCCTCTCTGAGAAGTTAATGCAAGGCACAGATGTAAACTGAGTTTTGTGTCCTCACAGGAGAAGAAATTCATGCTTATTAGCCTCCGGGGAGATTTGTTTGGTTATATAAATACACTTTTGTCATTCAAGGACTTTTTTTTTTTCCATGTTTGGATTTCAGTTATGAAATTGGCCTTATTGCTTGTTTGTACCTTTTTTCTCTAATTTTTATATAATTGATTATTCTCACTGCTGCTTAAAGAGTGGGTTTTGTTTTTTTCCTCATAGTAATTAAGTCAGGGATATTTTTGGTTCCTAAAATGACTTATGCTGCAGAAGCCTAAAGAGGATAATCCATAAAACGATACAATAAGTATGTACTTCTGGCTGTGGGTACTCACTAAATACTTGTTGATTAACCAGAAGTAACATTACCATTGTCATTTGCAAATCTGATAATATTTAGGGGATATTGGCCTTTATTGAAGTGGATATTTAGATATTTTGCTCCTTTATTTTTACCTTGAGGAACATGTAGAACCTTCTAAATGAGACTTTGCTTCAGTGTTTCATAAACTTTATGTTTTCAAATAACCTATAACTACTGTAATTCACTGCTTTAATAGGTGCTTTGGAGGAAACCCCATAAAATCTCTGAAGCAGTTATCATTAGTGTGCTTTTGAACTTCAAACTCATATGGTAATACATAATTAGTTCATAATCCACCTTGTGTTTTTGACCAAAAAGCAAAGGTAATTAATCACTATAAGTACAAATGACCTCTTTTGCATATAGAACTCTGAAGTACATAATTATGTGTATGCGACAGGAAAGATCCTCCTTTACATGGAATCATTAAGATGGCATCATGGTATGTTTTAATTTGCTGAAGGAATTGCCGTTTATATAATTAGTCTAGACATCACGTCTGTGGAGTGAATAGACTTAACGTTTTCTAGCTATGATAGTGAAAGCTTACAGGGCCTGTACTTTTACTTTGCCCAGGATGCCCCAAGTCACATTTTACGTTGTTTCTGGCCAATTTGGCCTCTTCTCACTTTGTTCTATTCAGACCAGAGGGACACAGTTGTAATCCAGTGTCGTATTCCTCAAACATGGGGGTAAAGAGATGTTTCCGTTCATCATTTTCTCTCAAATGGTTGTTTCCTCCATACCATGTGTACAGTGAGCGATCTCACTCATTTTCATGTGTTCTCAAGTTTTTAGTAATATTTCTAGCAAATAAATTTAGTATGACTTAAGCTAATTTCATATCCTTTACCATCTTTTATCTTTTTTTTTTTGTTTAAAAAAAGGCAATAGTAGAAGCATGCAGTTTTGCAAACCTAAAACTAGGCATTTTCATTTGTTATGGCAGCAGACAAAAATCTCTTGTTTTTTTTACTATCAACGTGTCAGGTTTTTAGAAGCAGCTCTGTTTGCTCTGTTTTTCTGTGCTGTTGTTAGGGACTGTTCAGCCTGAGGCTAGGTGGCACTTTTGCATCCCTGGAAATGGGCACAAAGCAGCAGTGTTTAACCATCGCAGGACCAGGGCATGCACTTGGCACACAGAAAGCCCCTCCCCAACCTTCCCTCTCCCTCCCCACTGGTGATCCACGCTGCATCACCGATTTCCTTTACAGCCGCCAAAGGCTGACCTGTGACTCCCTTGTTCAAAGAGATACGAGGGCTGAGTCCTCTGCTTTTGTGCCCTTACCCAGTCCCATCCCAGGAATCACCAGACCTCAAGACTGCTCTTGGTTCTTGTGCATGAATAGACGGAGTGTAGCTCTTACCGCCCAGAAGTTTGGTGGAGGTGGGAGGGAGAGGTCACCTCCGGATTTTATGCCCGTGCTTCTCATGGAAACCCACATGGTGCTTTGCAGCTTCTGGCTTCCTGGCATCGTGGGTGTTAATGTGGTGCGTGGTCTGTTACTGCCCTTCTATAGCAGCAGAGTGCTCACCATATGGCTGTAAAGACCAAAGCCTGACCCTCTGACCCTCCCGTGGGCTGCACCCAGGCGAGCTCCTGGCCGTATGTTTTGCATGGTGCCTGCTGTTCCCAGAGCCTGTCACTCTTCACAGTTTGTTTCTTTGCCTTGGGGTTCAAGATGCTTTTGCTCAGAAAAAGCCCTGATCAGCAGCACTGAAGCCAGCCGGCCTGTATTATACCCAGCACGTTAACATTAGGCCTTGGTGTTTCAGAGGACAAAAGTCTAGCAGGTGGCATCTCTTCATGTGATGTGATCACGAATTGGCTGCCGAAGGGATTTCATCTGGTGGATGAGGGAATGCAGGAATTTTCTCCCCTTGAATGTTGTCATCTGCCAATAGTGATTTCACCATGCAATCTATGTGGGAAAGCAGAAGTTGGCTAGATATGGTGTGATTGTGGACCCAAGTTGGGTGACTTAGCCACCTAGCATGTCTTGTTTTTTCCTATCAATCCCTAAGCTCAAAAGGAAACTTAATTTGGGTAAGATTGATTATTATACTGTCATCGTCACTGTTGTGCAGAGTTAGGGATATATACATCCATCTTGACGTCACCAGTGAATTAAAAGTTCTCTGTACCTAAACAGAGTTCTCAGATCAGTATCATCTATATCCCCAGGAACTTGGAGAAATGCAGATTCTTGGACCCCATCCCAGTGGAATCAGAAACTCATGGGTGCCCCCTGTGTTTCAGGGAGCACTGTGATAGGTCTGATTACTCCACAGTTTGAGATCCACTGTAAAACATTTTGCAGTGATGGAAATGCCCAATACAGCAACAACCAGCCACGTGTGGCTGTTGTGACCAAAAAATGCAATTATTAATTGTATTTAATCTTGATTAATCTAGATTTAAGCAACCACACAATTAGTGGGTGCCTTTTGAACAGCCCAGCTCCAGAACTTACTCTGCTGTGTGTTATTGCATGAACACATTCCTAAAATGCTCTCAAGTAAATTATTAGTTGTCAAATTACTAATTTTGTGTCACAGGACTCCCAGAGTGAAAATTCTCTTGTTCTAACTAGTTTATTTTGGTTATTTTGACTCTCCTTTTGCAGGACAGGAGTTTATGAGCTGCCAGCTAGCTGAGGGAAGCTGAATTTGGTCCAACACGTAAGATACACACATCTCTAGAATAATATTTAGGTTCTTTGGTTTAGGAGGATTTGAAGTGTGAGAGGGCCTGGCCAGCCTTGTTAGTCTGAATTGTTTAAAATCTCAGAAGATACTGCGACTCCAGTCTCAGGGCGTAGATTCCTGGGGCCGTGCCCACAGCTCTGTCCCTTTTCCAAAGACTACAGTGGGAGCCCTGGGCTTAGAGGGACCCAGAGGTTGTGTGATACTGTGGCTGGGGCAGAATGTCATGTGCAGGAGCCACGGAAGCCTGAACATAGTTAGTGTCTCTCTCCCAAATATAGCAGCCAAAGTCTCAAAACTAAAGGAACTGTCATTGGTGAGAGAGAAAATGAGTCTAAATTTGTCAGAAGCAAAAGTTCTACATGACTGAGCTTCCTAATTGGGGACCCTATTGTTGTATTATTTAAATCCATTATCATTGATTTTCATAATCCATCTCTTCTTTGACTCATAAATGTTGAAAAACAGTTAGAAGAGTGTTTAGAAATGGTCCTTCTCCAGCCTTCTCATTCTATACTTGAGACCTGGGAGAGGCTCAGAGATGTTGCATATTAAGTAAGGACACACAGAGCAAGGACGTAGCTCCGCATTGTCTCTGTGCTGTGTGGGTACTGCTGGCGGGGAGGGGAGTCACAGCTCAGGAGACAGACAGGTTGAAAGAACATCTTAGTGGCATAGAATGAAATACACTGATACACTGCCTAGCTGTACTTGAAAATGCTTTTTCTTGTTAATGTTTCATGTGGATACCTTGAACCATTTTTGGTGAGAATTTTGGTGAGATATTGCTAACCACCTTTTCATACTAGCTAAAATTATTTGTGCTATGTATGTATATGATGTAGTCATTGCATAATTTGTATTGTTAACCTTTTCAATGGATAGTTTTTTCAATGGAATTAGCTTGTTTTCAAAGCACTAGGTCTGTTTTGGGTTTGACTCTGCTACCCTTTCTTTTGTAACTTTATGCCTTTAAATAGCACGACTCTCTCATTTTGTCCCCAAAGCAATTGCTACACATCAGGAGTGTGATGCTGTGCACATAATAAACATTCGCTAAATATTGGTTGAAAGAATGAATGGATCCCAGACAGACAGGTCTGAATGTTAACTTCTTTTGATATTGACTGTGGCTGGAGGGAAAAAAAAAATCTGTACTTTAGGGAAAATATTAGCTATGTTATTTTTTTTTCTGCCTCTAGCTTGAATGAAGTCTTACATATGAAAAATTCACGGGCACATCAAAAGGCTGGGAGACGATTGGTAAATTGAATGTGGGGTTATTGTTTGTGTCCACCGAACAAAGTCCTAAATCAGATTTAGCATAATTTGTGGTTTTAAATTGGACTGATTTGGAAGGAGAGTGAAATAATCTCTCATCCTGTCACAAGGGCGATACCTTTAGACCAGCATTTAATTGCATTGGCAGAGTAACTTTGGGGTAGCGGCAGTAATTCTGGCCACATTATTCTTGGTTTGTGGCTAAATTAAGATCATCATTTTCTTCTGGTTTCACTAACTTTCTTTATTGCTCTTCAAACTAATCAGATCACTGTGGTGAGAGTAGGTTTCCTGGCAGCTGGAGGGTGAGCAAAGGTCTCTGGGTAGCTGCACTTCACAGAATAGGGAGAGAACTGGACAGAGTGACACACAGTGACAGAGAAGGGACAGGCTCATGATTGATACAAAGCAAATACCATTCATTTTTACAAAAGCGTGCTATTGTCTCAGCATCTTTTGCAGCTGCTTTGTACAGGTCAGTTTCATATACATTAATGTTACTATCCAAGAATAATTCTGGAAGTAATTCCCAGCTGCCTCAGTTACTCTGTGAAGACTGCTTATCTCCAGCCACTTCAGGAACCAATCCAAAGACCAGTTACTGGACCACTGTCCCCTATCTCTGAATCTTGGTCCAGATTGATTTCTAGTTCTTGCGGTTGTTGTTCCCAATGAAGGCATTTCCTTTAGCTTGTACTAAGCCTTCCCGCTCTCCAAAAGAAATCAGTCTTCGATATCTTAGACATTTCTTAGTCCTGAAAATGATTACTCATGGCTGTCATGAATAGTGTGCCCATTCTCTTTTCTTTGTTCCCCTAGGAGTTACCAACGGGTGTCCTTGGAGTGGCTGCCTCCTTGATTATGTTAGATGTGTGTTTGGAATTTCACGCACACCTTGGTATCAGGTCCAGGCATAGGTGCTCCTGGTTGAGTTGAGGCTTGAGCAGGGGGCAGTCAGGGTGGCTTTCCTAGCCTTCAGGGGCAGAAGAGAGGGAGGGAGCAGGTAACTGCCAGCAGATGTAACCCACATTCTCATGCTGGACTTAAGACCCATGTCAGTGTTTTTAGTTACTTGCATCGTGTCATGTTTACGTGAACCATGGGCAAGGTCATTGCACATGCAGATGTTTGTAGAAAGATTGAGTAACAAATGGGATCAGTAAATTACAGTCTGTGCAAAGTTCTCTTGCTGCCAGTTCAGAGTTGGACTTTTGTCCCTTGGTATCCTAGGATGGTTGACGCCAGGAGCCCCTATGATAACAAAATCCAAGGATGCTAAATCCCGCATGTAAAATAGCATAGTATTTGCTTATAACCAGTGCACATCCTCCAAATACTTTAAGTCACCTCTAAATTGCTTATAAGACCTACTAAAATGCAAATGTTATGCAAATAGCTGTTATATTGCATTGCTTAAGGACTAATGACAAAAGAAAAAAGTCTGTATGTGTCTGAATCTGTGGGTGGTTGACTCTGCAGATGTGGAACCTCCAGACATTGAAGACTGACTATATTTTTGAGATAACAATGCCTTTGGCTTTTAAATTTATATTTGCAGATATAGACTTCAGGGAAGAAAGATCCTTACAGGTCCTAAGTGGTTGTTTTGCAACTTTGATCTGCATACTGCTATTCATAGCATGCTACTCAGTTTGACTTTTTGTATTTCTATGTAATAACATTATATTGATCTGTTGTTAATCTGATATAACCTCTGTGTGTGTGTGTGTGTGTGTGTGTGTGTATTGATCAAGGTACATTACTCCAGGGGCCGAAATCAGAAACTAGACAGGTTGAATATTTTATCATTTAAGGTTGAGCTTAAGTTGTGATTTAACGCAATATTAAAGAGTATAGCTCTTCTGATAATTAGACCATTTAAAAGTCTTCAACGTGTGGGACCATCACACAGGAAGGGATTTGGATTTGCTGTCTGTCTTCTGGTGGAGATACAAGAGAACCAAAAGGATGAAGACAGTTAATCATATTAGACATGACAATTAGAAGTCTGTGTATTTCATAATAATCATTTGATGGTCAGTTTATGGTGCAGAAATCCCTTTTTATCCTTCCTTCTTTTTTGCCACCTTCCTTACTATTCATCTGATACAAACCATGACAGATGTTTTGTTCTGATTGTGCAAGAAGAGACATTTCTGCTTTGACTTGATGGTGAGGTACTACCTGAGAACCTAGGAAACAAATAAAAACTGCGTGTGAATTCCAGGGTCATATTGGAGTTACCATGTCATTGGAAAGAAAAACAAAATGTGTTGCTGGTGTTCCTGGCTGGGAGAGAAACTCCTTGATTCACAGCCTGCATTTTGTCTCGATAGCTGTGCCACCAAATGTAGCAGAACTGAAGAACTTGGAAGTGCTTAACTTTTTTAATAACCAGATTGAAGAGCTGCCCACGCAGATCAGCAGCCTTCAGAAACTCAAACACCTGAACCTTGGGTGAGTATCGAGGTGCAGAAAGGAAGGCACGGGAGGGGAGTGAAGAGTGGGACAGAGGGTAGGCGCACCATTCATTTTATTGCATAGAAGTGCATTTCCAATTTCTTTTTATGTTTTAGGTTTTAAAAAAAGTTTTATTGTTTTAATATATCCTTTCAATGGCCTACATTAGTGCATATCTATTTGAGAGCTAATTGAGAAGCTAACTGTTGGCGCAATTAGGGAGTTTTTTTTTTTATTATTGTATTTTGTTTCCAATAAAATTTTTTATTTCAGTTATGTTGACCAAGAAGAGACTGACTTGTTTGTGTTGCATTAGCTGTTCAAGCAAGTTATAATATGGTTGATTTTTTTTTCCCCCTCTCTGTATTAAGTAGAAATATTTTACAATATGCCTTCCTTCTGGGGAGAGGAAGGTACCATTCTCTCATGCTGTTTCATTCATTCTTAGTTTGAAGCCCACTTGGGCAATTCTCATGAGTGGTCAGGAGGTTATAATCCTATGTCTTGATACAGAGGTGAACAGAGGAATGTTGATTCAGCTGAAATGGCAGAACCAAGAAGCAGCGAATAATAACAGTGCTTTCTACTCTTGGGTTGCTCTGCAGTTCTCCGAGTTCTCTCAGCAGCAGTTGACCCCCTCCACATTTGTGAGACAGGGAGTGAAGGTGTTAGTGCTCCCGTCTCACAGGGAGGAGGCCAAGCCATTTCCAAGGGGTTAAGGAACTTGTTTCTTATCCCCCAAGCTTGGTGGCAGAAAGCAGGAGAAATCGCATTCTGTATCACACTCCATCGGTGCCAGCCAGAACTGTGACTTTTGAGCTCTGCCTGCATTGTCACAGCTATGAGATGAAACTGCTCATTCATGCTTCATTCTCTGCACAGACTAATGCATTCATTAAATCGTAGCCACTAAATGCTCCTGTTTAGTCAGTGATTTACATGGAGTGGCCATAGAAACTGGCCAGGAATTTATTAGTTTAACAGAAAACGAGCATGGCAAAAAATCTTATTCAGGAAATTCTTGTTACTTTACCCTTTCCATGGGAGCCGGGTTAGACACTCTTAGTTTGAAGCCCACTTGGGCTAAGAGACCATCTTTGTAAGACCCATGACCATTCTTTTTTCTAGCATGTGAGGGATAGTGGAGTTTAAAGAAGGAAGAAACCCCACTTTCCAAATGATGATTCTTTCCTCTGCGTATTTGGAAACTGTATTACTTTCTGGCAAAGCAGAAAAGAAAGGATCTTACATTTATCTAAGATTATTAAATCTCAATGCTTAATTGGCATGTAAGTAAGAAGCTAAAACTAGATATAAGAATATATTTGTACTGTTAATTTGTTCATTTATTAAATGAGTTACATACAGTTCCATCCTTTGGAATATAGCCTGGTACACGGTAAACAGGGCACAGTGTTATTATTGCTGTTATTGTCGTCATCATCATCGTTTTATTTAGTTTTTCCTTTATTTTGTGAACATGTAAGTGCCTATTCTGTGTCAGGAGTCTTGCTTGTCTTGGGGGTCAAAGGTGAAAGTCATGGTCTGGGTTAGGGTTGGAGTTAGGGGCGAGGGCCTGCTGTGGCTTAGCAGTGACAGTAGGGTCCCAAACGTCCTGGGGCCGATAAGGCCAAAGTGGGACAGAGAGACGGAGCATGCTGGTCTCCACATGAGGTCCTTAGAGAGTTCACACAGGGAGCAGTAGGCTCCTGACTTAACACATGAGAAGTAATTCCTCAGGCTTAGAAGCAGACGGAAGATATCTGAGGTTGGGATGAACTGTGTCCTACTTAAAAGCTCAGAGCACTGCTTATCCAGGAAGTTTTATTGCAAGTTTATCGATAATTCTGAGTACATGATCTGAGGCAGGGAGTGATCAAGTGAGAGGCAAGGCTAGAGAGGCAATTGTGAATGTCTGCTGCTCGTTTAATGAGTGCTTATCACATTCTCAACTGGATAGCAGTTATAGATGACAACTGTTCGGCCCCAGTGGAGCTCTATGACTGTTGCGGAAACCAACTGTGAAAAAATAGATGGCAGAGAATCAGAAGTGCTAGTGAAGGGCCTTGTGAGCTGCAAAAAGGAGCTTTGGTTTCGTCCTGCCGTCCACTGAGGAAGTTGCGTAGTGGAGTAGTGGGTGTGAGTTGAGGTCAGATTTTCCTATGAAAGATTAGAGTAGAGAAGATTGAAAGAAACTAGACTAGAAGTTGGTAGGCCAGCAAGAATGCTAGTTTAATGTCTCAGGTGAATGAGGGCAGTGACAGTAGAGGCATGGGAGAGATTTTATTCGCAAATATACAGAAGGAAAAGTTGGCAGCACAACAATGGATGGGGTAGGACGATACCTAGATTTCTGGTTTTAGTAGCTAAAATGGAAATATAA
>RJWT010016369.1:0-19905 GCA_004365215.1 Cuniculus paca | reverse complement strand
TAACTCTTTTGAAGATAACTATACAAAATAACAACCTTTGTTATGTTCCTACCACCTTGTTTTGAAAGCCTATATTGTTATTGTTTTGGGCTCTCTGTTATTGTTATTTATTTGTCTTGATTGTTTCTTGTGTTTTGTTCTGTTTTTCCCTCTAACACAGAAAGGATAGATATACATGTATAGGTTTATATATGCCTAGAACTACTCCTAAAGAGTTTTCAAGAAGTGGTTTTATTAAGTGTGATGGTATGAACAGCTACTGTAAAGAAAATGAGACATTATGGTAGCCATTGCTGATTTCTTATCATCATGTCTGAAGTCCAATAATGCTTTTATTCTTTGATTTGATTGGTTTAAGTCTGTTTTATATTATTTGAGTGCAATACATGAGAAGGTATGAACAGTTATTTTGAAGAAAACAAGGAACATTATGGTAGCCACTGTTGATTTCTTATTGTCTGCTTTGAAGGCCTGTAATGCTTTCATTCTTTTGTTTTGGTTGGTTTTATATTATTTTGTTTTGTTTGAATTTATTGTGTGTGAACGTATGAACAACTGTTTCAAAGAAAACAAGAGACACTATGGTGCCCATTGTTGATTTCCTGTTGTCTTGTTTTGAAGACCTGTATTGCTTGCATTTTTCTGTTCTGATCTGCTTCGTTCTGTTTTACTCTCTTTTGTTTTGTTTTATTGTCTCTAAAATAAAAACAAATGAGAGGATTAAATAAATGAGCAGTCGAAAATATAAACTTTTAGGAATATAAAAAAGTGAACTACTTAAGATGTTAAACATACCTATGTAAAGCTATACAGTATGTAACCTAACAACTTAGAAATGTTATTCTTTTTCTCCAATTACAATTTCAGAAAATGATTTAAAAATTTTCTTCTACATGTGTTTGATATCAGGCTTCTCATCTACAGAAAACTACTTTCTGAATCATATAACTAGTATCCCAGAGCATGTCATTGTCAGTAGTTTATGAATCAGTCTGTGACAGTTTCTCTGTACAATTTAGTCCTACTACAGGGATCTGTACATCTTAACATTAAGGTGGTTGGCTTATTCATTTGTCCTGTAACTATTATATACCTCCTCTTTGTGATATAAGCAACTATTGTATTGTTTCAATGTGGTCTTCAAATGGCTTATGGATAATGGCATACAGCATTTTCAACTATGATGTATCACCCTCAAAAATAATTACCACCTGGTTTATGTTGTTTCCTCCCTTTCATTCTCTTTTTCTTCCTCTTCTTTTCCTCCTTCTGAAGCTAACATTGTGACAATAATTTTTAGTTATCAGCAATTTTTTGTGAACAATGTGTCTTATGCTACGATACCATATGTCTTGAAATAAAGCAATTGAAAGATTGTACCATAATACTAAACACTGTAAAGTCTCATATATTCTTTTGAGTAGTAATTTTGGAGGAAATGCTGTGTTATGCTTTGGCATCATGTGGTCATCATTTGAGAAATAAAAATGGGTGTATTCATACAGTAGAATGCAATGCGTAAGTTAAAAGGAATGAATCTCTCTCTCTCTCTCTCTCTCTCTCTCTCTCTCTCTGCCTCTGTGGATACATTTCAAATAATAATGATGTAAAAACAACTGCAGAATTTATATGCAGTGTGATGACAACTATGTACAGGAAATCTATGCACAGGAAGACTACTCGCTGATGTATGTATGTGAATAAAAATGCAAAAGGGACTGGTAGATACAGTTCAAGGACATGTTCATAAGGAAAGTGCTTTGAAGGTTGAAGGAACTGGGAATCAGGAAAAATAAATTTTAACTTTATAATATTGTATTGCATTTATTTGAAGAACAGTCCTGAAACAAATATGACAACATTTTAACACCTTTTACTTCTTGGTTGTGCATGTGTGTCTTATTCATGTTTTATTATTTTTAAAACTATCTCAGCATGTAAGAATGAGATAACAAAAATAAAAAGAAAAGCAGCATAGCAGTTTTTCTTTCTAGTCTAGACAAGCTGCATTGGAAAGGGAATAAATGGAATGAAGTTGATATTTTCTCTGGCAGGGGACTTCTGTATGATTAAATAAAAATTGGAATGAGTGGTTTTTTTTTTCTTTTTGGTCTTTTTTGTAAATGAAGATTGCTGCCTACTGGGAGAGATAGAGAAATGAGAGAGAGAGAAACAGAGAGAGAGACAGAGAAACAGAGAAAGAGACAGAGACAGAGAGAGACACAGAGGAGATTGCTAAATTGATTGCTAAATTGATGGTAATGGAGGAGTAAAGAAGTTTTCTTTGATCTCTGTACCAAGAAGATATTACCTAGTATCTTTAGTATCTAGTAGAGACTATACAATGTAATGGGTCTGCACTGAGCCTTTCTTGCTATAGGCAACTTCTGGCCAAAGGTAGGGGTTGACAAACTGGTGGCCTTCACATATCTCCATCCTGATGGCTACACATCTATGTCTACATTGGTATCTATAACTGTCTTGCCTATGCCATAGTTTACAAAGGGACTTGTTTAAAAATGAGGGTATTTACAAACACATTGGGGCCCCTTGTCTTACATGGCCCCAAGCCACTGTGACTGTCTGGAGCCTGTTCCTTCTGAAGGAGTGTGAGTGCTCCATGTTTCTGTAGATCCCTCATGTCAACCAGTTTCACTCAGGCATTCACTGGCCACTGTAGGAATTTGAGCATGTTTCCCTTATGTAGAGTAACCATGTGACAGGCAATAACTGAGACTTTGCAATAGACAGTGCTAATTTTTTACAGAAACGCTAGCAAAGCATTATACAGGAAAGTTCGTTTTAGCTCCCCGCTGTGCCTAATTATAAATAAATGGTTGAAACATTTAAACATGCCACAAATGAATGACTACCATCTCAGCAGTTAGCAATTCGTCTTTCTCTCTGACCTGAAATTAACTGATATTCTTCATCTTTAATTTCCATGAAATAAACACTGTCCTTACCCACAAAGGCTTTATATTTGTTAACTCCCTGTCATCTTAGGACCTATATGCGTATTAGCTAATTATGTCCCATGGGAAATGTCTGGAGGGTATCTTTTTCCTGATTGTCAAATGGGACCCCCTTTAATGCAAATTATGTTCAATTATATATATATTCAGAAAAGAAATACATGGGCACAATAAAATTGACACTAAGATCAATTCAAATTTGTGAGCTTTTCCTCTCTTTTTGTGCTATTAGGATCTAGCATAGGGCTGTTGCATGCTAGGGAAGCACTCTACTATTGGACTATATATCTCGGGCCTGAACTTTACTCCAACTCATTCATTCAATATATATTGAGTATTGTATTCCAGGAATCGTGCTGATTTCTAAGAACAAAATGATAATATAAAATAGATAATCCTTGTCTGCTTGAGATTTAAATTGTAGTTGAAGGAATATATTAATACAGATTTATGTAATTAATTAATTACTCTTGTACCATGTGAACTAGAAGATTAAGGGAGATTACACTTTTAAGACTTAATCTCTTGCGAACGTAATGACCTGGGTTCAATCCCTAGCACCACCAAAAACCCTGCCTCAAACCAACCATAAAGGCCCCAAACAAATAAAAAGAATTCACCTGTTGTGACATGTCTAGGAAGGTTTTTGGGGAGGGAAAGTGACTGATGAATGGGAAGCTAGATCAAAGCAAGCAAAGGACAGGCATATTCATGTTTTGAGAATTACGGGTGAACAGATAAGAAGGAATACAGTGTGTTAGGGAAACTGAGGAAGACTCATGCATTGTAGCACAGTGTGGGAAGGAGAAAGAGGTACAAGAGGAGAGCTAAACAGTATACTGAGGTAGACTTCTCAAGTACAAGGATTTGAGCTTGTCATTTTACCTCTTTGCAGGTTTTTTGTTTAGGTAGAAAAAATTTCCCACTTGAAAAATTTCCCTGGTTGAACCATTAGATCAGAAGACACAGGAAGGGCTGTTTTTGAAATCACTTTGGACAGTTCAAGAAATGCCTCTGACTTTTCTGTCTGTCTGCTACATGGGCGGCACTACAAAGGCCATCTTATGGTACCTGGCCTGGGTGCAAAATACAACAAAATAATATAGCTTGGATTTGGGGAAAACATCTTTCCTTTACAGGTATCTTCTACCTCTAAAAATAAAAATAAAAACAAAATCTCACTTAAGTATAGTGGTGTGTTGCTTAACAATGGGGACATGTTCTGAGGAATATGTCCTTAGGTGGTGTCAGCTTGGTCACACATCAGTATGTGCTTACACAAAGCAAGAGTAGATAGTGTACTATGCCCCCAGGCTATATGGTATATGTTAGTGGTGGCTAACCTATGGCATGCTTGCCACTGTGAAATGTTTGTATCATTGAAAGCTCTAAAAGCTTTGCTATTACTGATATATACTGTCATATATGTGACAATCATTAATTTAAACATTGTTGAATGGCAAATGACTGTAGAAATCTTTGCACAGGTGAGATATTCCAGGTTCTCTTTATGTGCTCAAATTGATTAGAATCTTTGCTACTTGCTCTGCTGTTGAGATCCAAGTTATCTCTAAATGAGAGGAGCACAGTATTTAAATTACAAAGAGCAGGAGTGTAATTTGGAAATTTAATATGTATCTCAATGAGTTTTAAGGTAATTTCACTTGAGACTTTTCACTTGTCGTCTTAGACTAATTCTTTAGGGCAGAGGCTAACCTACCACCTCCCTTTTGATTTCATTTTTAAAATATAGAACAAATCAATCTTGAAATGGTTCAGCACGTTCAATTAATTTTAATGGATTACTGGTCTTCGTATCATTAGATGAGAGCCTATGAATTCAGAGATGTAGTTGAGCTTTTTAATAAGTCCTTAAGGATCATACATAGGCTATGTTAGATTCATACTAAAAAAGAGCTCCTATTCAATTTGTTTATCCTGGAAGAATGTGTACAAAGTTCATGTGGGTCATAAAGGCTCACTGGAAGAAGCATATTGCTTTTACAGGCAAAGAACATTAAGTCTTTTTCAAGTGGATGATCAAAAAAGTAAGAAAATGCCCCTCAGAAGGAAACCAAGTAGTGGTGCACAAAACATGTGGCTCTTTATACCAGCCTCAAAAAATTAGAAATGTAGCCAAAGAATCTTCAGATTTTCTACTGTAAACCCATTGTTGGTAATTGATCTATATCTTTAACATAGGTTGGTTTTGGGGGCAATGCAATTTTTCCACATAAAACTTACCTTCAACTCATTTAAATGCCTCTTAAATTCAGTACCTATGAGTAATGATTCAATTAATTTATAAGAACATTTTACAAAATTCCAATGTTTGGGAGACTTCTAAATTATAAGTTATAATCAGGTCAGGCTCCTGATTCTATGGCTGACTTTAGACATAACATCAGTAAAAAATTAGTACTTGTCTCCATCAGCATCACTGGAGAAATCTTTTGCTAAAAGCTGGTCTTAAGAGGCCTTATAGAAAGTTATCACAACAAGTTTAAAGACAAGAATAATGTCAGAGGTATAGAAGAGCTACAGGATCCACAAAAATGGAAGATTTAGGGACTGTGTGCGTCACAGAAATGCCAAAGTCAGCAATGAGTTTACCACAGAGTTGACCTCTACCCTATTGACAATTTAGATTGCATTTATCTGCTCCCCTCAGGATTGTCTCAGTGTGTTGTAGAATGTTTAACAGTGTTCCTGACTTCTACTCACTAGATGGCAAGAACACCACCCACCTTGAGTTGTAACATGAACAATATCTCCAGACATTGGCAGATACCTCCTGGAGAGCTAGATTGTGCCTGCTTGATAACTGTTGCTTTCAAGATACCAAGAAAGCAGAGATACCAGGAAAGGAAGATTTTTGATGTCATGCAAATAATTGAGCACCACAAATCTTCTGTGGGTCTTCTATATCTCTAGCTTCTCTGATTTCCAAGTTTTGTATTTAATCACAAACATCTCCGTGTACATGTCTCAGAGAAACTTTATACCACACTAATGACTACCCATTTCCAAAACTTATTCCTTTTTATGATTCCAGATTCCAGTGAGTATATTAAGTTAGAGGCTCAGATTCATCTTTTTTACTCTCTCTTCTTCCTCGTACCCCACATATGGTCAATCTGCAAAATCTATCTGATGGATTTTTGCAATCAAATATCTCTTGAAGCTCTCTACTTCTCACCAGGTTCACCATCATTGCCACTTTTGTCTAAGTTAGTATGAATTCTTTCTTGTGTGGCTCCTCTATCAAGGTTAGAAAGAGTACACACTTATTTTCCAGCCTCCCTTGCAGCTAGGGGTTGACCATGTAACTTATGTCTAAATAATGAAATGTTACTAGGGCATCTTCAGAGAGTTCTCAGAACATATTGTTCTTCTAATAGAAAATACAGAGATTCTGACTTGATGCCCAGAGCCAAAGCAGTCATTCTAAACCATGAGGAGACACCATGATAATCCTTAAAGATGCTAACTTTATATTGTTAAGCCATTGAATCATGATCATAGATGCCTATTAACCATCATTCTGTTATATGAGTGTCTTTAGTTGCACTGTCCTGGGTGATGTCCTTGATATCATTAACGGATTAAAATGCTTACTTTTTAAAGTCATATTGACTGGGGAACAGCCAGAAGTTGTATGGTGCTGGATCTGCTGAATAA
Source organism: Cuniculus paca (assembly GCA_004365215.1). Taxonomy (NCBI): domain Eukaryota; kingdom Metazoa; phylum Chordata; class Mammalia; order Rodentia; family Cuniculidae; genus Cuniculus; species Cuniculus paca. Next base: position 13,249 of record RJWT010016369.1, on the reverse strand, counting down.
TTGGATGAGAGCACAGAATAATGTTTTCACAAGTCTGCCTTTCCATTGGCTGTCAATCAACAGCAGTATTCATTGTATTTTTGATCACATCTTGTAAAGACACTCAGGAAGGAGAACTTTCAGAGTTGCTTCAGAAAATAGCAAGAACTGTGGTATAAGTGTCTTTAAAGTGAGGGTAAATATTTTGAGGGGGATTCATGACAATGCATTTTTTACTGTAATAATTTTTAAAAAATTAAATATTCATCATATATTTTGATCATCCCTTGTATAAGAAGCATAATCCTCATTTGGGGAAACCATTGTCTGGGTTGAATTCTCTAGTCCCTATAGAAACTTTCCTGACTGAATGACTGGCTTTGTGAGCTTAAACATGTGTTTAAGATTGAATTTTCATTCTTTAATTTTTTCATCTGTAAAATGAAGATTTATAATATTTGGTCAGTGGGACAATATAAGATTTTAAAAAGTTATTTCTTGACAATTTATAAATGTACAATGGAATAATGCTTTATTAGAACATTTGAACACCTTGGTCTGTTTCGACCCTAGCTAGATCTGTGCCCATGCATTTCATGAGGATAACTACATCAAAAATAGCAGATGGGAAATAGCTCCCAGTGTTTCAGTGAAGACAGGCACATGTGCCTGATGTCAGTGATAACTTCTACTAAACTGTCTCTCAGAACAGCAGTTAGAGGCTGAAACCAGTGCCTTTCTAAATCAAAGGCCTGCATGGCTGAAATTGACTTTGACTTTCCAGTCTTCTGGGAGTATTGCTCACCTGTATCTTGTACCACATAACCCAACTGGGCTACTTTGCCCCACTCTCAGGTGCCTCTGAACTGTCTTGTCTCTTGACCAATCTGATACACTTCATGTGGAGTTGCTGAGTTTCAAACCTAGGTACCTGAAGGCTGAACTGGAGGGAACAGGTCTTCCAATCAGCTGTGATGACTCAGAGAGGACACTTTGCAAAGGACAGGTACAACCTCTGGCTAAAGATTGGATGACAGGCCACCCAGAGTTTTTCTAGTTTAATTTGTGAGGCCTTCCCTAGCATGCACAGAATAAAAGTATTCCAGGGAGTAAAAGGGAAGAAAATGCATGAAACTGGCTTGCAGAAGGCTGCTTTATCAACTGTTCCGAGAGATAGCTGGCATCACCTTTGCTTTTCTTCCAGACTTCTGAAATTATTTTTAACTGTAGGTGAGAGGGATTCTTTCCTCCTCCCTTTCACATCAACTACTGTGCTGGAAACCCACCAAGCATGTGGTCAGAACCAAGAATTGCATCAGCAGTGCTTTCAGAATAAGATCCACACGAAAATGCAGCCTCCTCTGAGGCATCTTGCTGCATGCCACTGGGAAGAGCCCTCTGTGACTTGGAGGATGAGAAAAAGCAAAGTCCTGTTGTATGATTGTCTAGTCCTATTAAAAGCAATGTGAAGGAGGAAGAAATTCCCATTTAATGTTTCATAGTCTCCTAAAGAGTCTGAGGGAGAGTGGGGTGTGGGAAGGGCAAAGAGAGTAAGCGTGTTGTTTTTTATACGTGGCAGATGAAATTCATGGAGATGTATGAATGAAAGCATACCAATGGCATCCTTTCTTGAAGGAGAATATTATTTATTGAAGGTTGAATGTAAGTTGGTTATTGTAGCTGTTTTGTGTACTGCATTTGCTCCAGATAGTCCTCAAATAGCCCTGTAAATTGGGTGATAATATTCCTACTGGACAAATGATGTTTAGAGAAGTTATATAACTTGTTCAGGGTCATGCAGATTGAAAATAGCTCTGTAGCACCGTGAAGTGTGTATAATTGCTTACAAATGACAGTAGGTGCAGTTTATGTGCTCAGAACTTTCTAGATGTGATCTCAACCATCATAAGGGTTGGGCAGTAGTACATCCAATTTACCAGTGAGGAAACTAAGATTCTGAAAGCTTAAGCAATTAATTAAGTAATTCAATAGTAAAAGGAAGAAAACAGTACCTCCTTTATAGTGTATGTCATTTTGAGGAATAAAATCAAAGTGAATGAAGAAAAACAAATTTGAGTTTCTGTGACAAGAGCTTGGGAAAATCAACACAGCTTGGGAAATGATCAATGCAGTGATACCTGTGTACTTTGCAGGTAGTTATTACTTATTCTTAAAGCAGAAATCCTTTTTCCAAGACAGCAAAGGGGAAGACAGCAGGACCCTTGCCCTCAGCATTGGTCTGGATCACATAGATAATGGGTGTTCAGACATGTGAACTTTCCCACTGTTGTTCGGGGCATCTGGGATGACCCTGCTTCTCTAAAAAGCCGCTTAGGATGCCAAGGCAAAAATAAAAGCTTCTTGTCATGCTGTAGTTGAAAGCATGGTCTTGGGAAATTAAGCTGATGTAGTTTTATTCTTGGCTCTACCACTTTTAGCTGTAGGAAAATTATTTAATCTGTGAGATAAACACAATAAATTAATTGTGAAGTTTCCATGAACAAGCGTATGTAACACGTGCAGTGTAATGACTGACCTAGAGAACATATTCCAACACATAGTCATTGTCATTTTTGTTAATTCATATCATAAATACACAAAACCAAATTTCCTATTTGATGCACATACTTTTTTCCAGTGCAGGATGGAAGCCTCTACTTCATCTCATATCCCGCATAAACGCTTGCACTAAAACAACTCAGTCCTGGTACAGTATGTGACTTTAATAGGGCAACCTTCATTTTACCTTCATCGCAGACTACTGCTTTGAATTTGGATGCACTAAAAGAAGCATTCTAATTATACTTCAGTACTTCCACTATGAAGAAACAGTTCAGCTCAAAAAGAATCCAAAAATCATCTCTCCCTCCCATGGGGTGATATCAGAGGACATTGTCATAATATATGGCTGACTTTGCCAGCCCAGGCATTTCCTGTCTATGCTTCCCTTCCTACATCTCAAACTAGGGACTCTGTGCTTGTTTGCTTTGTTCTTTGTTCTTTGTATCTCTTGAAGGTGAGCTCTTGAAATGATGGAGTCAATTATTTTTTGGAAGAAAGTGTGTCTTGTCCCTGATATGAGAGCAGAGGAGCCAGGAACTCAGACAAAATAAGAAGTTAAGTACCCTTCAATATCTACTTCTAATAATCCTAGGAGACAAATACAACATTTTCTTTATTTTATATTTTATTAAATATTCAAAAATAAATTTACAACTCATCCTGTTGTAACAAATTTGATTATTATCTTATAAATGCAAAAAATAAAGTTTCTCATTTCTGCTTGATGTTTCCTTGCCCTCTGTTGGCTTGGCTTTCCTATCTTTATTTACTATTCTCAGTAGTTTCTTCGTGCAGCCTTCCAAAATTTTTCAAAGCAGGTGCAATTAATGCGTACCTTTTGTTTATTTCAATTTCAAACAATGCTGAGAAAAAATGTCCAATAATTTATCTACCTACCTATATCTATTTATATCTGTTGGTGCAAGAGTAACTATAGACTGAAGTCCTAGAAATAAAATTTCTCAGTCATAGTACATGTGCATTTTAATCTTGTATAGAATTGCCAAATTATTCTTGGGAAAGATTATAGACTCACATTCTCAGTAAATGAAAGCAACTGTTTTATTGTACCCTTGCCACAAAAACATTATTAAACTATTAAATTTTGGGTATCTTTATAAAAATGGGAAGATTGACTGTTCAGGAAGCGAATAGAAATGGGGAATTAGTTCTAAAGTAAGAAAATTAACTTCATTCTGAGTCTATTCGGTGAAATGCTTCCAGAGTGTGTTCTTGCTCTATGTGTTTATTTACTTTTCTTCCAAAATGGAGCTGTCAAATTCCTTTTTTAACCACTTTATAGAAAAATTAATTCATTAATACACAAACACAGCTTTTGAAGAAAAGAAAATTTCTAATATGATGAACATAGAATTCTCTAAAACTCCTAATGATTACTCATTCAATCTGGCTCCATAATCCCCAAATAAAAACATATTTTCAGAGTGTAATGAAAAGGTGTGACTGGAACATTTAGAATTGATCTGGAGGCAGTCTCAGCCCTGAAGCAATGTCTAGAGGGATGGAAGTCAGTCAAAAAAAAAAAAAAGGCCATCAGGAATCCCTCAGCACCAAAATTCTTAGCCAGAGCAATTAGATAAGAGAGAGAAATAAAGGACTTCCAAGCCGGAAAGGACCAAGTCAAATTGTTCCTGTTGGCAGTTGACACACTCTATTAAAAAACCACACAATGACAGCCCTAAACAGATACAGTCCATCAAGTTTCAAGACATAGGATGAATGTATAAAAATCAGTAACATTTCTATAAACCAATAGTGAGCAAACTGAAAAAAATCAAGGAAGCAATCAGATACAATCTTGTAGGTCGCATGAATAATGTTTTTTAACTTTTCATTGGAGTAAGGACATTTAAATGAGGTCCACCCTTGTAGCAAAATTTTAAGTGTGCAGAACAGCATTGTTAATTTAGGCAGAAAATTATGCAACAGATCTCTAGACTGTATTAGCAGCACCCCATTTTCTCCTCCTCCCAGCAAATGGCAACCACTATTTCTGCTTCTATGAGCTTGGTGTGTTTAGATATCTCATATAAGTGGAATTATACAACATTTATCCTTCAATGATTGGTTTATTTCAGTAAATATAACATCCTCTAGGTTCATCTGTGTTGTTATATTTTACCAGACTTCCTTCTTTTTGAAGCTGAGTATTATCACATTGTTTTATCTACACTATTAGTTTTATCCTGTCTTCCATCAAGGGAAATTTATACATATACAAGATCTTCACATCTTGTCTGTTGTCAATAATGCTGCAATAAACATGGAAGTGCAGGTATAGCTCCAAGATCCTGACTTCAATTCTTTTGGATAAATATGCAAAAATATGACTACTGGATCATGTTGTAGTCTTTGCTTTTAATTACCATCGTGAAGATTCTGAGTAGGAAAGTCGTATGATTTGGTTCACATTTTGAAAATATTAATCAAAGTGGTATGTTAAGAATGGGATATAGGTTGTCAAGAACAAGAAGGGAGACCAGCGAAGGGATTATTATAGTAACCACTTACTAAAATAATTCTGGATGTTCTCGTTCATGAATGTCTACAAGAGGTGTAATCAAAACTACTGTGGATGCTACTGCCCAGTGCCATCCAGTGGAAAGGAAGGCTTATAAACACTTTATCATGTGTCTTCATCCACTTTATTCATGGGCATGGAACCATGCAACTTCTGACTCTTCTATGAAGTCTCAATGGTCATGAAAAATGAACTTTTTGAACAAATTCAGCACATCAAGGCAATCGTAACAGTATAACTAAAGACATTCAGCAAAGAGGACATCCAGAACTGCTTCAGAATCTGGCAAGAATAATGGGATAAGTATGTGTGAAGCAGAGGGGAGAATTCTTGAGGGGGATTAACTGCAATGTCTCTTTTTTTGTAGTAAAATGTAAACATTTACAGTATTTTTAGATCATGCCTTATGTAGAACAACTGTGTTTTCAAAGCTACACTTTTGTTATTATGTACAGTTAGAAACATTCTGTACATTTATTATTGAAAGAAAATACATCAAATGAGTCCACTGGGGGAGAATACAGTGTTTGCTCAAATACATAAAGACGGAGGCTGGATATGGCCAAATCGACTGCAGAATATTTATAGTACATTTGGACACTTTGAGTTTTAACCATCTGGAGAAATTCTGGGTGGTTCTCAGGTTACAGGAACACTACTAGGCAATATAATTAGGTAAGCCATAGCAAAAGAAGTGAGCAATAATCAAGAGTGGAATGGCATATGTAAAGAGAGCCACTTTTTTGAGGGAGGAGTCAAGTGGAATTTTGATGGGGTGTTTAGAGAACAACAGACAAAATCATATTAGGAAGGGATCAGTTACTAAATCAGAGGATGTACTGAGTGGGTGTGCTCAGTTACATTTTCCTTAGGTAATTATTCCAACTAGATAAATGAATAAAATATTCGTGAGTCCATATTGTCCTACCTGTCCTGTTTGTTTCTATTTATGCATTGAAATAAACTTTAGGGAAGACATAATCATATCTTGAAAAAAAATACTCCTAGAAAATGTTTGGCGTTCTCTTTGGAATTGAAGGAATGATTAGTTTATATTTATTAAACATTTACTGTGGGCCAGTTATTGTACTGAGTCCTCTATATACTTTATCTACTTCAATTTTTATATTATCCTCTGGATGTTACTGCTTTCATTTTGTAAGTGGGAAATGTGGCTCCCTCCATTTATAGATGGGAAATCTGGGGTTTGATCACAGTAAGTGGGTCTAGCTGCAGGTCACAGCCCAGCTCTGTCCTCGTGGCATGTGCTGTTGCCATGGAATCGTGCTACCCAGAGATTCTGGGTAGTTCACACTTCTGAGCAGCATTCGAGTCCAGCAGGTCAATGCCTCACTTCTCATGTCAGTATGCTTGTATTTTCATTCTGACTCTACTACTTGGGTTAGTTGGGCAAGGCTCTCTAAGTCTCAGTTTCTTCGTTTCAAAAATAAGAACTATAGCTTACTAGAGAGTGTGATTCCAGGTAAATAGCAGGCAATTTTTCTTATTTTTCGTGATGAGCCATGAGACTCCCAGTTCCTTCTTCAGAAACATTGAATAGCTCTGCAGAGAGTTTAAATTCAAGGTGGAAACTAAACTATGCCATGTTTCCCAAAGTAGCACAAATGTTTTGTGATGAAGTGAGTTTAGAAAACAACCCTTACCAAATCGCAATGCAAAGCACTGTCTCAGAAAACTGCAAAGTCCAGTTGTAAGGGAATGTTTAGTTCATTATTTTATAAAATTTATGTGACCCCAGAAGCAGTTTATATGGTGGCTCAGTACACAGGACTGGAAAACTCCTGTGCTCAAACCTTGGAGCATTGTGTTTCTACTTTGGTCAAGTTTCTTAACCTCTCTAGCCCTTAGTTTTCTGATATGTAAAATGGTAATAATAAACGTGATTTTTTTTTCACAGGTAGTTTGAGGAATGGAATGCATGGAAAGTCACTGGTATCTAGAAGGACCTTAAAAATGTGAGTTCATTTTTATTATGATTATTCTATGCGAAGTCTGAATGCTGGTAGCATGTGCTGTATATTATTTTGGGACCTAAGTATTTGTTTCTTTAATAATATTGTCAGAAGTGTTCACCATTTTACTGCATGTGGCTTTAAACTGTGGAAGTAAGTGGAAGAGGGAGGGATACATAAAAATTGGAAAGAACCTTACAGTCACTCAGAAGGTTAAATGGGCTTTCCATAAACTGGAAAGTAGAATGTACCACATCAATGAAATAGTTACTATCACTCATATAACAGCTTTCAAATGTTAGATGATGGAGAGGTGAGTTCTGTAATCGCCTCTGGCAAGAGGCTTGCTGTCACTAAACTCCCTGCTTTGGAAACTCTTCGGTCTCAACCCCATGTGGACCCTTTTCCAGCCATTCATGCTCACATTTCTAAAAGTTACTGCAAGAGGCAAGAAAATTAATTTTTAAAAAGAGCATACTCTGTAAGTCATATGTGCCCTCCTTGCAGGAAAAGAGTCAAATAGGTTTGGGGATTCTGGTAGTAAGATTTTCTGTTAGACAGATCTCATTTATTAGGAGAGTTTATTAATGATATGTACACAGATATTGCAGAAATAAAACTCCCAGGGATCAAGACCTAGAAAATCATTAATTTGCCTCCTTGAATAACTATCAGAGAGCACAACCATGGCTCCTGAAGGTCTGCAGAATCTTGTTAATTAATTAACTAATTAATATCATTATTAATTCATTATATAAATATTGAGTATTTGCTGTGTATCAGGTACCAGGCTGACTGCTTTGAAGGAAAAAGAGACAAATGAGATGATCTATGCCCTTGAAAATCTGAAAATTCAATTGGGAAGAAAATGCACAGAAACAAAAAATTTCAATTCATGGCAATTTTCCAAGTGAGTAATGGATGTGTGGCAGGATACGATTTATTAACCTGGCATTTGTGGCATCTACTCCAGTTTCAAACAGCTTCCTTTTACCTCTAGCATAATTTTTCTCCTTCCATCCCCTGGAGATTCTGCCTCAGCCACATGGTATGTGTGTGTGTGTGTGTGTGTGTGTGTGTGTGTGTGTGCCAGAAAGATAGGAAGAATCAGTGAAGAACCGAGAAAGACAGAAGAGTCACTAGAAAAGTTTGTTATTCACATAATAAAGACAAGAGAGAGAGGAAATAAGGTAATAAAGAACTGGGGTGAAGCAGGAGATGCTTGATGATGGAGTGGATGCTTAGGTATGAGAGAATTTCTTGCCCAATTGTGTGTGTGGGGTGCTTTTCCAAATGTAGCACCATTCTGGGACTGAACCAAATGGATCATGGCCTTCAAAGAACTTTGACTTGGAGATTCATGGGAATTTAGAGTATACAGAGAACCACCCCAAAAGGAGTGGCCAGGGAAAGTGCCATGGAGTTGATACTTTTGCACTGGATACTAAAGAATAGACAAATTTTGATACATTGTAAAAGAAGCCAGATCGTGTATTCTCTGGAGAGATATCTTTTAAATAAAGCTGCAGAGGATGTGATGCCTCCAGGACATACAGTTGCAAGTAGTCTGGTTTTATAGGATGGTAATGAAATAAGACCAGAAATGCTAGTCGAGGTCAGAATTTGGTGAACCAGTCCCTAACACAACATTGATTTTCGTCACAATATTTCTTCTTTCTGTTGAATTGATGATGGTGGGGAGGCCTGGGATATTTCTTTGGCTTTTTATGGATGTCAGTTTGAGAAAGAGATGCACTCAGATTCCCCACCACATATGAGCCTGTCAGAGGGTAATTTCAGAGAACCAACTTGCACTGCAGATTCAAGGCAGCAAGATCTTCCCTCTTCCTGTCTTCATAAAATCATCAAACAAGTACATGATCTATACTCTGCCACCTGAAGTGTTGTAACCTGAGTGAATGACCTCAGGATAAGAGAAATGTTAAAGATGATTTATTGCAGCAGCAGTGATAGAGGCATGAACAGCAGTCGTGGAATTTTAGCCTCACCTCATATCTGTTCTGGCTATAAGGCAGTTGTCGCCTTTCTGACATCCAAACTTCACATAGTCCCTGCTTCTTCGGACACCAGTACCTCTACCACTTCCTTCTTTTTCCTACACTGAAAATTTTCCAAGTTGTGTTTTCCTTAATGGAGGCAAAATCAATTTTTGTTACTTATGACCAAGAATCTTAAGTGACTCTGGGCTGCGAAGCTCTCCTCTGACATTCTGCGGGCAGAGAAACTCCGGTATAATGACGTAGATCCACAGAAAGCCTTTCGTTGCATGGCCAAAATGTCGATGAGGCTTCAGGGAGTCTACCTTATGCAACTGTTTTTTCACATAACCTCCTTGAGAGCAACAGTAGGATAATTGTCATATTTTTTCCAAATGCCACACTGGGATGCACTGGGAGGTAAAGTGATATAGCCCAAGGCTCCCAAGCCCATCAATTCTTAATCCAAGATTAAAACCAAATGTCTGCTTTATAGGTATGTGTAGGCAGAGAGTTCAGTCTCTGGAATTTCAAATTTGTTAGTAGACTAAAACACAAAGCCCTTGGGTATGCTCGTAAAGGAACGAATCTCCTTTATTCTGAAGAAAATGTCAGCAAAGCTACCTAGAATCCTTTTCTGATGTCCTTTTGTTGTGAGGTCAGGAGTTTACACAAGTTCCCTTTAGCAGCTTTGTTTTTTCTTATAACCTGGAAAGTACCTCTCAATCCTTTACATCTGCCATTAATTCTTCTATTGCTGAGCAGAGTAACCACAGCTTCTCTCAGACCTGCAGACAACAGGATACAGGAGGAAATAAAAGAGTGAAAACTCTTTCATTTGGCTGTATCAGTGTAGATCTGACAACCAGCTCCTGGCCTCTCTGCACCCCATCTTGATTAAAGTAATGTCAGCTGTCTTTAGGGCACACTGAGAATTTTTCTCTTCTTCGAAACTAATGTTAATCAGTCTTTACTTCCTGACATGGGAGAAGAAAATCATACTTATTGGCAAAATCTTGTAAACCTCAGAAAAATGTGCAGAAGAATTGATTAGTAATGTTACAGTTTAAAAATAATCATTGGCAATATTCTTGTAGTCTTTTTTCTCTGTACATATATAAAGGCAGATATATATATATATACATTCATATGTCTCTGTATGATGTGCTTTAAAATACTTTCCTTAGAATTCTATTTCTATCTTATAATTTTCTTTCACTCAATAATATAAACATTCCTTCAGGAGTTTCATTTACTGTGAGATATTTTAATTGTGTGGTTTTACCATAATTCAGTTAATGTACCCCATATTGTTAAGCAATTAGTTTGACCTTTCTTGATTTTTAAATAATATTTCCTTGCTTATTTTTCTTTTAGATGAATTTTTAGCAGTGGGATTGCTGAGCGACCCTTGAGAAGATTCAGCTTCCTAGTTAGATTCCTTGCTTTTTGAAATTGCTTTGTAGCTTAGCAGGGGTCCCAAGAGGAAGCCAGGTAGTGTGAGAAAGCTCTCTCCAGAGAATGTATTACGAAGTGTTGATTAAGACTCAGGGCCATACTGAATGTCAGTAGTACCAAAGGGGGGAGACTTTTAAGTCTTAATTTAGCCTAACAATGATTTAGAAGTATTCATGGAGGGTAAGTGTAGGTAAGTGGGAATACAAAATCTGAGGCAAAGGCCAAAACTTTTAGAAGCAGGGGACTGCCATGATGTCTTGTGAGAAGGTTGTAACAACCCTTAGTCCTTTGACAACAGTAATAGCCCTCTTGATCTATGCCCAGCTGTCCAAAACTTCCATCCAGATGTGCACTCCAGCATTTGGCTCACTTGTGAAGCTTCTTCCCAAACTGAACAGTCTCCGCCTGTAAATAAACCCCACAATATTCAGCCATCTGTCGGACAAATGGCTCTTGGGAATGGAAACATGAAAATCCTGTAGCCTGCCTGAGTGAACACAGGTAGCTGTATGGCCATGAGGGTCAGTGGCCATTAGCAATTTCCATCTGCCTGTTTGCTGAATAATATATGGGAATTCCTACTTGCCTGGAACCTCAAAATCAGTAATATCCCTAAGTTATGGCAGAAATATTTTGAATATATTGATCATTGCTCTCCCTATAATATCCATTTTAGTATAGATTTCCCCCAAAGTAAAACCTCATATGCAAAGGTTTATTGGAAAGTGCAAGAGGAATGGATAATTAATATGGAAATGATACAGGAAAAGGAGGATGATTAATGAAGACTATGTGATCAGCCCAGGAGTACAGTCAATGACTAGAAGTAACCTCTTGGGAAAACTCTTGAAAGATAATGAAACATAAGTCTCAGAATTATTCTTGTCTGAAAAACGCAGTTTTAGGAACAGAAGAGCAGGTGGTTTATGGGGACCAACATTTATGACAAAAACTAAGGAGAGCAGCAGAGAAGAAAGTAAACATTTGAGACCATGAAGCAGGTCTGGCACTTCTGAAAGGAGAAAAGGGAGGAGGGTTGTTTAGGGAGAGCTGCAGACCACAGCACCATCCTTAGAAAATCCGCAGTCAAGCTGAGGGTGATTCCTCAAGCAGATGTACTGCATTTAGGCAGGATGGGTGTCACGACTGACACTTGATCACACCCAGTCAAAGACTGGCTTTGGCTGGGGGTGTACCTTGTAACTTTCTGGCCACACCTTCTCATCTGTTTTTGCTTGTCTGTCTTTTGCTTCCAGAGCTGTAAGTACTAGAGGTTCCAGATCCTTTCTTTTTTTCCTGTTTACTCACTCCTTAAGAATCATGGCTTTAAATATCAATTAAAAACTTGTGGCTTACAAGTCTGTATCTTCATTTTTTATAACATTACAATCACATATCCAGCTGTCAATGTCTAATAGTGTTCCAAATTTAATAAGACCAAAGTATTGCCTAAACATGACTAATTGTTACATAGACCTGGTTTGTGTTTTTAATTGTCTCTACATGATTGTAAACTTTTTAAAAAGACATAAAGATGTGAATTTGTCTGATCCCATGCTTCTACCCCCAAAAATGGCACTTAGGTCATATATGTCATATATGATATTTTTTAGTCCTCAGGGCAGACAGACTTGTGAGTCTGAGACCAAATCTGGGCTAACGCTGTGATGTTACTCAGCATTGTCTAAAGGGTATATAACAACAGCACACCTGATTTGTGAGCTAAACTGACAGGCGCACACATTTTATTCTGTGAGGAAAATGAAGAGCTAGTGCAAAATTTAGGGGTAGTAAAAAGTTTCAAGCTGTAAAAAAACACATATTGTCTTAAAAGAAGCAACTAACCCACCATCCTAGTAAAGTCTAACAAGCACAATTAAATCTAAAATACATTGGGTTAAGAGTTTTGTATAAATCTCTCAGTATAACCTTCACAACAGCCATATAAAAGAGATACTAATATTATCCCTGTTTTACGGTGAGGGAACTAGGGCTGTAAGAATTTCTAAGATCTTCTGACATGCGGATAGAAATTCAAAGAACTAATCAGAAACGTTTTTAAAACCAGAAAGTGAGGCTGAGTCTATTCATAATGGAATAGTTTTACCGAGTGGAGGAAAAAAAAAAAAGAGACAGCACTTGGGTTATATAATGATAAAATGAGAGCAAATAAGAGATATTGCAGCCAGGCATGGTGGCACACGCCTGTAATCCCAGCACTCAGGAGGCTGAGGCAGGAGGATTGAGGTCACCCTGGGCTACATAGTGAGTTCATGACCAGGCTGGACTATGCAGTGAGAGCCTGTCTCAAAAATGAAAGGAAGAAAGAAAGAAAGAAAGAAAGAAAGAAAGAAAGAAAGAAAAAAAGAAATGATGGAAAGCAAGAAAGAGAAAAAAGAAGGAAAGAAAGAAAGAGAAAAAAGAAGGAAAGAAAGAAAGAGAAAGAAAAAGCAAGCAAGCAAGCTCAGGGCCAGGGATTTAACTCAGCAGCACAAGCGCCTGCCTGGCAAGAACGAGATCATGAGTTCAATACCTGGCTAAAAAAAAATAAGACAGATGTCAGTCTTGGAGTAGAACAGTCTTCCCCTTAAAATAGGTCTAGCAGACTCCATCAGTACCTTGGCACTGTTCTCACGCCGATCAGCCTGGTTTTCAATATGCAGGCTGCCAGAATGTGGACCAGAGTGCCTGAGCATGGTGCCTCTGAGGCCCTGACCAGAGTTCAGGGAGGCCAAGTC
>RJWT010016368.1:0-19916 GCA_004365215.1 Cuniculus paca | reverse complement strand
GGAGGCCAAACAGTGCACCCCTGAGGGCAATGTGTGAAGCTGTGAGTGTGAAGCCAAAGTGGAGACCCCAGAAGTTTGAAAAAGCTAAGAGCGTGGATCATCTAAGGAAAGCTACGAAGATAGAGCAGAGTGGGCCTAAGAGAAAAGCTATGGGAACTAAAACCCCTAAAAGTGCTGTGGGGGTGGAGCCTCACAAGCCCTTTGGAACTCACAATTTGCCACAGATTGCTTCAGATGCTGGACATACAGCTACAGGACTTAACATTTGCCCTGCTGGATTTTGGACTTACTTCGGTTCCAATGCTTTGTATTCCCCTGTTTGTAACTTTTGGAATGGTAATGTCTGTCTTGTGCCATTGCATGTTGGAAGTGTTTAACTTTGTTTTCATGTGTACAGGGGCTTGCAGTTAAGAGTTTGCCTTAGATCTCGGAGGAGACTTGGGACTTGGACTTTTCAGCAATGCTGAAAGTGGTAGAACTTTGACAACTCATGGAAATGGACTAAATGTCTTTTATATAAGGGATATACATGAGTCTTTGGGGGGCCAGGGGTGGAACATTATGGTTTGTATATAGATGCCCCCCCCCAAGCCTCATGTAGTCATGGACACAGCTGAATCTAATGTTTATGACTGATTCGTTGTGCAACACTGGGACTGGCAGTGTGAGTCCTACACCCGCCCAGGGGTAGAGCTGACATACAATGTAAGGTCAAGAAGGAGACATATTTTTCCCTCTTTTTTGCATGGTTTGCTCTCACCACTTGTAGCTGCCATGAACGGCTGCCCCTCAGCCACCTTGCCTTGGGACCAGTTGAGTTTGAACTGAAACCCCCAAAAATGTAAGAAATAAACCTCTCTTTCCTTCACATTTTGTCTCAACAACAAGCAAAAAGTAACCAAGACAGTTGACTAGTGAATTACTCCCAAACTTTGATACTTTCAACTATGAAGGTGATAAATACCTGAAAAGTTTCAATCTAGCTTTGAAAATCTTATCACATTTTGAGGATGGGTCGTTGCAATTTTACGTTGTAATGGCTAAGAAATTGAACATATTATATGTGGTAACATAATTGCAATTCAATTCTTTGAAATTTTTTACTTCCTAAATATTTAAGCAAAGAATGACAATTGAAACTTTTAATACCAATAAAAAAATGATCATTCTCTGACTCATATTTGTCTGTATTATGTACATTAATCTACAAAGAGTTCACTCAATGAAACTTCAGAGGCCTGTCAATTATACTGTGATCAGAAAGAGAAAATATAGAAGATTTTCATAAATTATTACAATAAGTTTGTCAAAAAAGTGAGTGGATATTAAAAATATATTTGTGTAAATATGCTGCTAGGATGCATTTTGTGTTTTTGATAAACAGTCTTCCATGTTTCACCAGAACGAAGCTCTTAGCTATTACATATATAATTGATGATTCTGATGATGGGCTCTGGGCCATCAATGCCTAGAAGGAGTTCTGGTAATATTTACTGAAGCAACTATCTTTCTACCCTGTAACCCATCTCTGTTTCCCTACCCTGAATGTATATCTCAAACAATAATCACACACACACAGGCACGCATGCACACATAAAGAAGGAGGCAGGAGAGGGAAAGAGAGCTATTCATTTCAGCATTGTTTATTACTCCAAAATATTGAAAACCATAAAAATATTAGTATATAGGAGAATGGTTAACTAAATTATGATCCACATAACAGTGTTACACAAGTTTTTGCGAATTTTTATGGGGTAATATTCATGATATATTGTTAAGTAAAATAAAACAGCAAACTAAAAACTGATACCAAGAGTATTCTATCCTTCTTGTGAGAGATTTAAATGTAAAAAATAGCTATACTTAATTTTATTATGCTTAGCTTTATTGTACCTCACTAAAATTTCATTTTTTCTCAAATTGAAAGTTTGTAGCATCCTCGTAACACTGAATCTATTGGCTGCATTTTTACAATGATATGTGTTTAATTAATGTCTCAGTGTCACATTTTAGTAATTCTTCCATTATTTCAAATGGTTTCATTACTACTATGTATGTTAAGCTGATCTGTCATCTTGGATCTCTGGTGTCACCATTGTAATAGTTTTGGAGCACCACAAACCACAGCCAAAAATGATAGCAAACTTAATTGGTAAATGTTGCAAGTATTCTGACTACTCCACTGACTGACTCAACTCTTTTCCTTTGCTTGGAACTCCCTATTCATTAAGATACAAGTTAGAACAGGAAGCAACCGTACAGCAGCCCTTAAGTGAAAAGTTGCATGTCTTTCACTGTAAATCAAAAGATAGACATGATCGAGCTGAGGAAAAAGATATGTCAAAAGCAGAGAGAGGCCTCTTATGCAAAACAGTCAATTTTTAAATGCAAAGGAAATGCTCTTGAAAAAAATCCAAAATGCTACTCCAATGAACACATGACTCTTCTTAAAAAAATTAAATAGACTTACTCTCATGTGGAACTTTCAGTTACTTAGACAATTCAAGCCAGCAACAGCACTCT
This sequence comes from Cuniculus paca, assembly GCA_004365215.1. Lineage (NCBI taxonomy): Eukaryota > Metazoa > Chordata > Mammalia > Rodentia > Cuniculidae > Cuniculus > Cuniculus paca. Next base: position 17,393 of record RJWT010016368.1, on the reverse strand, counting down.
TATAAACCAGAATTTAAATGAAAGGAAAACCTTAGTGTCTTCTATTCTCTTAGGTCTGTTAGAGGAAGGTGTGGGAGAAATGTTTAAAGGTAACAGAAGTTGGTTCATGAATCTTAAGGTAAGAACTCATTTCCATAAAAAAAAAGTGAACATGAAATAGCAAGTGTCAATGTAGAAGATGCAGCATATTATCTATAAGATTTACCTAAAATATCAGGGACCTGGCCAACATCCCCTACCGCCTGTCTGAGGGGTATGGTGAAACGATGAAATAAGAGACAGAGACAAATTTTAGTAATTCGTAAAGGGTGGGGAGGTCAATGCCTCAGGATGGGCCAAGACTCTCAGCTTGCTACTGTTTTACTAGCTGGTGCAAGAGGAAGGATAGGGAATGATTCTAGGAACTGTAGTGGTGATTCCTGTGAGATATTAAGAAGAACAAAGCATTCTTGCAAGAATAAGTCAAGGGGAAATGAGGAAACTGTAGTTTCCCCAAGTGAAACTTTATATTATGGCTACTACTTTGCTTCAAAGATCCTTGCTATCCTTATCAGGTCTTATTTTGCCCTGAAGCCCCTGTAAGGCTTCAGTTGTGACTAGAAGAAAGTGGGAGAATTTCCTCATTCCGGTTTAGCTCAAAGGGCAAGACAAGATCAGTCTTGGACATCCTCTAGACTCAATTTATAATTTGTGATCTCCAATACCAAGATATTTGATGAAGGCAGCTACATGAAAAAAACAAAACAAAACAGATTTTCATGGTAGTTGCAAGAACCTTATATTGAAAGAAGATTCTGTCAAGATCATAACTTAAGAGAAGTCAAAGCCAGGCTTGAAAGCACCCAAGAACCAGCTGACTTTCTTGTTCGGGACTAACGCAGCTGGTGGCTTTAAATTGAAGCTGATGTTCATTTACCATTTGAAAAATCATATGGCCTTTAAGAATAACATGAAATCAAGTGTGCCTGGGCTCTGTAAATGGAACAGCAACAAAGCCTGGACGAGAGTACATCTGTGTACAATGTGGCTTACTGAATATTTTAAGTCCATTGTTGAACAAATTTTTCAGACAGAAAGGTTCCTGTCAAAATATTATTGTCATTGACAATACATTGAAGAGTTCTGATGGAGATGTGCAATGAGGCAAGGATTGTTTTCATGCCTTCTAACCCAATGTCCTTTGAGAAGCTCATTGACTCCATGGATGAAGGAGTCATTTCAGCTTTCAAGTCTTGTTATTTAAGAAATATGTTTTCTAAGATCTTTGTGCCATAGATAGATCTGGGAAATGCAAATGGAAAACCTGGATAGAATTTATCATTCTTGATGCCATTAAGAATATTTATGGTTCATTGGATGAAGCAAAAATACCAGCATCAACAGGAATTTGAACAAGTTGATTCCAAGAATTATGAATGACTTAGAGATTCAAAACTTCAGTGGAGGAAATAGATGCAGATGTAGTGCATCTAGAATTGGAAGTGGAGCCTGAAAATGTAACTGAATTGCTATAATCTCTGGATAAAATTTGAATAAGTAGGATTTTCTCTTCGTGGGAAGGGTTTATTGAGATAGAATTTGCTTTGAAGGAGGATTGAGGATTCTATGAAAATTGTCAAAAAGACTAAAAATAGTTTAGACTGTTACATAAACTGAATTGATAAAATAATGGCAATTTTGATAGTATTAACTCCATTTTGAAAGAGTTATCAAAGAGAATTTCATGCTATGGATAAATCTTTCATGAAAGGAACAGTCAATTGATGCAGCAAACTTCATTGTTGTCTTTTTAAAAAGTTTTTATTTTAAAGAGAATGAAATGAAACAAAACAAATCCAAACAAAGCAGTTCAGAATGGAACAATGCAAGCAACACAGGACTTCAAAACAAGACAACAGGAAATCAACAGTGGCTATCATAGTGTCTCTTGTTTTCTTCAAAATAGTTGTCCATATCTTCACACACAATAAATTTAAACAAAACAAAATAGTATAAAACCAATCCATTGTTCATTTCCTGTTATCTTGTTTTGAAGTCCTGTAATGCTTTCATTCTTTTGATAGGTTTTAGTCTGTTTTCTATGATTTGATTTCAATATGTGTGAAGGTATGGACAGCTATTTTGAGGAAAACAAGAGACATAGTAGCCATTGTTGATTTTCTATTGTTTTGTTTGGAAAACCTATAATGCTTTTGTGCTTTTGTTTTGATTGGTTTTATGCTATTTTGTTTTGTTAGAATTTATTGTATGTGAAGGCATTGTTGTCATATTTTAAGAAGTGGTCATAGTCACTCCAACCTTCAGTGGCACCACCACCATAGCAGTCAGCAAATCTCAACATTGAGGCAAAACTCCTCAATATGCTGTTTTCAAACACATACTAATAAAAAAGAACTCTTACTACAACAAACGAACAAAACTTGTCAAAAAAATACAACTGTCTCAGATAATTATTGGTACTTTTTAGCAACAAAATATTTTTAACTAAGATGTGAACATTATTTGTTTAGATTTAATGCTTTTGCACACCTAACACAATACAGTGTAGTATGAACTTGACTTTTGTATACACTAGGAACCAAAACTTTATGATTTACTTTATTGCAGTATTTACTTTATTGCAGAAATTCATTACTAAACGTGCAAAAGCTCTTGAAGGAATCTTATATATTTATCTTCTTATGTAAAATAAATATATGAAGGATAAACCAGAAGCTAAAGAAATGTTATCTATATTATTTGGGAGTCAAAGGGGTGGAAATTCAGGGAAAATGAGAATACTGTAGTAAGAATGCATGGAATAAACAATGCTTTTGTGAGTATCCCTCTTTGTTCATCTTTAACTGCACACTAGTAATTTTTCATATTCCCAAAATAATAAATAACTGGAATAAACAAAGATTGGGCAGGGGATAGAATATAAAAAGCAACAATGGACTTAATCAGTAAATACCATAATAGCTTCGTACTGAAGAAGATAAGGAAGTAAGTACCTCACCTAACTGATTTTGAAAAAAAAAAAAGTACTTTGTTTACAAGACTGGAAGATGAAGGAAAAGAACAGCAACAACTGTGAAAAATACTGTGCTTATCTTAATAAATTTTATAGGTATAAATTTTTACTACTCTACTGAATGTGTAAGCTAAACTTGAACACATAATTGAATCTATTTTAGAGTATGAAAGCGAGTTTTCTCACTGTGGTCAAACATTGAAATCAGAGATACCAGTTGTCTGAGCCGCTGAAGCTGGTAATTGATCACTCATGCTGAAGGGAGGCAAGCCCTGCCTGAGAACAAAAAGCACCGTGGAGGCAAGCTACATGAACACGCTACTTCAGTCCAGAGCACACCAAACCCTGGGACAATCCAAGCAATGGGCTGTTTGGCAAAGGGGGTGCCGCGTGACACCCGCCTGCCAAATGTATAAGTAAGGCCTTACAGTGGTTTAGTTCCTTTTTCTCCCATCTGGAGAGAGGGCTCCACCTGATCCCAGCTTTTTGTGTCTTGTCTTTATTTCTTCACCTTCTTGCCACCCTTCACTGTCCTCACCCCAGGAAGTTCGAGAGCTGCGTGGGTTGCAGCAATCGATGTGGAATCTTGGTTTATAATATATACAGAAAGATAAATATAGAGAAACAGATTTATAGATATGCATGGGTTAGTATATACAAATATATTTTCTAACTCTCTGGAGAGACATGAGGAGGTAGAAATTCCAAATAAGAATGAGAACGCTAAACTATGTTTCATCTTTCATTGCCTTTTCTTCTGTGTGTTTAGAATCTCCTGTCTCTCCCTTATAAGGATAGCAGGGTTCACATTTAGAAGTCATTAGGATCATCACGGTAATCGCCTTATCTTCAGAGCCTTACTGTAATCACGTCATTGTCTATGTAAGTCATCTTAGTCACCTCTTTTATTCCTGGGACAAAATTCAAGACACCGGTAACATAAAGGAATAGAGGAGCCAAGGATATAACTCAGCAGCACAGTGCCTGCCTGGCAAGCATGAAGTCATGAGCTCAATCCCCAGTACCAAAATTGAAATAAAATAAAATAAAATAAAATAAAATAAAATAAAATAAAATAAAATAAAAATAAAGGAGGAGAGGTTTATTTTAGCTCATATTTTAGAAACTTTAATCCTTGAATGTTTGGCATCGTGGTGGAGGGGCCTGGGTGGAGGAAAACAGCTCACTTTATGGTTTACAGGAAGCAGAGTGAAAGGAGTAGCCAGAAAAAGAGATAAATTATGCCTCTAGTGACCTACCTCTTCCAACTAGACCTTACCTCCTAACAGAAAACCAGCTATACCAAACACAGACTTCAATAACCTTCTGAAAGCCTCCCTCTCAGCACACAAGCATCCTGGAGACATCGACATATAAACCATAACATAAGAAAACATTTGTCAACTAAGTTGTGATGGATAATTTGCGTGTGAATTTGTCTGAATCACACAATACTTATAAGTTTATTTCTGAGTATGTCTGTGAGACTATTTTCAGAAGAGAATAATATTTTAATTGGTGGACTAAGAAGATAGCCCTCCCAAATGTGTATGAGGAATATCCAATCCACTGAAGGATTGAATTAAACAACATGTTGATGGAAAGGCAAATTAACTCTGCTTGTTAGTTGATACAGGAAACCAATCCATAGTGCTTCTGGGTTTCCAACTTGCAAATGGAACTTCATAATAATGTGATATAATTGATATTCACAAAAGTCTATACATCTGATTCTGTATTTCTGGAGAAACCTTAAAAATATCCAGAATGAGAGGGGATTTTTCAGTCTCTAACAGTACCCATGAGTCTGTATCAATGAAAATAGTAGAAAAATAAATTTGGGAGAAGGAGAAGTTATTCATTTGAGATGAATTCGGTATTTTTTCATATAGCAGTAATAGAAAAAATAAGAAATCATCGTAAGCAAACTCTGTACTATTGACTGCTAAAGTAAAAGTCCACTGACAGATGTTATTGAAATGACACACGTTAAACCATGGGGCAAATGTCTTGATGAAAAGAGTAAGTCTTTTCCAATAGATTAAAGTAATTCTAAAGTTTTTTTCAGAAGTACTTGTCTTATCAGTTACAGGATGAAAGATAGTTTTGTTATATGAAGAAACCCAGCAGACATCAGCAAAACTAATATATCAGTGTTAATACACAAACAATGAAACCTAGCAACATGAGGTGCTTCTGAGATGATTCACTAGGAAAATCACAGCAACTTGCTTAGTATCTCTCCTAAAATTGTGTGACCACTAAATAATCAGGCATATGTACCAGATAAGCTCAAACTAAGGGAGATAGTGCAAAATAACTGATCCCTACTTATCTGAAGTCTCATGAAAGACAAAGAAAGACTGAGGAACCATGTCAGTTTGGAGGACACTAAAGAGATACAGAACTAAATGCAATGTGGAATCCCAGACTATTTTCTGGATCATAAGGGCATAAAAGTAGAAAATGGGTACACTTTAAACAAGACTTGCAATAAAATAACTCTGTAGAAATATTAATTTAATACTTTTGATAACTGATGAGTCTGTATATTTTCAACATCATGGGAATCTGTACATTTTCAACATTATAGAAGACAAAGGCTTTATGTGATACTTTGCAGTACTTTTGCAACATTTCTTTAAGATAAAATTATTGCAATACAGAAAAAACAAAACTGCTTATTCTTATATAAATGCATTTTAGTGGATACAATTGCCAACAAAAAGACAAGGCCCATAAAACACATGGGCCATCAGGTATCAGTCATTTTAAGATAGCAGTGCAATGTCAACTTTGATGGGCTACATTTTAACAAAGAAAGCATTCCCATGTTAGCCATTCTATAAATGAGACATATATAGAAAGATAACCAACTAGGTAACTAGAAAGAAAGATAGCTAGTTAGCAAAATAGATGATAGATAATGTTTTTATCATCAAGCGATATTTTAAAAAGACATCCTTACTTTATTCCTATGTCCATTTAATTCCTGACCTGTTTATGATAATCCCAATTTCTTCTTTAAATATGATTTGAGGAAAATGAGTAGCATGTCCCTAGAGACAAATTGAGTTCTAAAGGATTCATAATAATTATTACTTAATTTTCAGGTTATCAAAGAAAAACATACTTTAAAAAAAGAAATAAGTAAAATGAACTGTCTCTATAAGGGTGATACTTAACAAAGGTCAGATCAGTGTTGTTTGCATGTTTGCAACAAATGACCATAATATATCTTGTTTCAAAAGAGCTATCAATGTGACTGTCAGATTTTCTCCAAGACAAGGCATTACTATTTCTGAATAGACAGAACTAATATTGTCAAAATGGCCAAACTTCTAAAACTGATACACAGACTTAGTACAATATCAATCAAAATATCAATAGCACCAGTCACAGAACTAGAGAAAACAGTCCTAAAATTCATGTGGACCCAGAAGAGAACCAGAAGACCACCAGCAATTCTGTGCAACAGGAGCAAAGGAGAAGGCATCACAATCCTGGACTTCTAGTTATGTTACTAAGCTACTGTGATAAAAATAGCATAGTACTGGCACAAAAATAGAAATGCAAATCAGTTGAACAGAATAGGGGATGCAGAAAACCCAGGCACAGTCAGTTATCTGATCATTGACAAAGAGACCAAAAACATACTGGGTAGGCTCTAACAAATGGTCCTGGGAAAACTGGTATCTGCATGCAGAAGACTGAACTGAATCCTGTATCTCTCACCATGTACTAACCTAAAATAAAAATATATCAAAGCTCTTAATGTTAAAACAGAAACAATCTGCTGCAAGCTATAGTAGGTAAAATTCTAGAATACAAGTGGAGGCAAGTACTTCATGAACGGAACCCAAAATGTAATGGATACATCAATACATTAACTGCATATTCTCAGGAAGTACTTGTTGCCAAATCAAATCTACCAATAAATATGACCCATTTCCCTTAATTTCAAGACCATTTGTAGTGACTATTTTGGTGTATTTTATGTGTTCAAAATTCTTCTGGATGAGCCGGGCGTGGTGGCTCACGCCTGTAATCCCAGCACTCGGGAGGCTGAGACAGGCGGATCGTTGTGAGTTCGAGACCAGCCTGGGCTACAAAGTGAGCTCAAGGCCAGCCTGAACAGCATAGTGAAACCCTGTCTCAAAAACAGGGCTGGGGATCTAGCTCAGTGCTCTAAGCGCCTGCCCGGGCAAGCGCAAGGTCGTGAGTTCAATCCCCGGTGCCGCAAAAATAAATAAATAAATAAATAAAAATTCTTCTGGATGAAGTTCTTTTCAAGGAGCAGACCTAACAGTTATTGTACCAGTTTAATAAAACACACCCTTATAATCAATGATTTTAATAGTATTTGAATATTTAATTCTTGTGATACGCAGTTTGTAACATAATTTCAAGTAACTTATTTTACAATCTCTAGGGCTAGAACAATGACTTCATAAAAACAGTTCAAGGGATTTTTTTTTGCCAAGAATAAATTTTTATTAAAAATACTTTCAAGACATGCTTCACTAATACATCATTAAATATAGCGTCCTCCTCCACTACAATATATGTGAAATCAGTTTATTGAAAACTTCATCTAACATTTTAAAATTTACAACTTGAAGCAATCAAATGTATGGTAGATCCTTTATGTACATGGACTTGTTGATTACCACAATGGTGAAAATTTGGAGTTACAGAGATTAAGAAGTTATTCAAGGTTATGCAACTGGTCTGAGGCAGAATCCAAGTCTTCTGACGCACAATGTCCTGTTTTTACATTGTCCATGATTTCACATACACACACACACACACACACACACACACACACACACACGCATGCTGCAAGTCTTATGATTGACATATTTTTGTAGAGAAAATGTGCAAATAGCATAAAAGATCAAATGAGTTTATTAACATGCAAAGAGTATCCTACATTCCTCAATCAGTGTCTGCAACAAATTAGAGTGCTTGATACCAGCTCATTCCAGTGCTGGTTCACGTTGCAATGTCCTTGTATCTCTGTCACACTCCAAGGCTTTGAGGATCCATAGAATTTTGCAGGTAAGAAGAGTTCCTGCAGAATTTAAAATGAGTTTGTAGGTTGTGAGTTTGCCAACATACCCAACATGGTCACGGGTGACTAAGATAAACCTGTCTGCAAAAGGCATACAATCTATGCATTATGCATACTGTCCATGGGCAAGACTAAGAATCAATAGTCAAACAAGCACTGGCTCTACTGCTTTCGGTGTATGGTAGCAGTTCTCGAAAACTAGAAGGAAACATGGCTGAAGGTTTCACTATTCAGTCATAATCAGATTCATGTGACTCTTGGATTAATGACATTAATTATACTTTTCCCTTAAAAGACACCTTCTGTCTTATGATTGCTTGGGTAAATTTCCTTTAAAGACACTATTTTACTCTAATAAATGTGCAGATAGTACAATAAAAACCCTGATGTTGTAGTAAATAAATACTACCTTGAGAATAAGCTGTTCACATCTTTGCAACAAATGTATGCTTACACAGAAAACTTCACTTGGATTTCTGGCATCTGGGATATGTTAGTTCATTTAACATCGATGTGCAATTTACTGTCAGGGAGGAGTTTATGCACTGTAAGACCAAACCACTATAAGATTCCTTAAAATGAAATACATACATACTCTGTTTCACTGAAGACTTTTTTTCTGTGTAAATATAAATTCTCAATGTTCATTGGCCATTTCAAATGCCAAGAGTATGTGCAAAAAATGAGCTGTGATTTTAACAACAGATGTACTGTACCTACAATAGAGTTAAGATTAAACAAGCAGGAGCTGAAAATATGAGTTAAACTTTATCAGAACATGGCAGTAGTCTTCTTTAACCACTCTGAGGTATTTGGAATAAATAGACTGAAATAATTTTTCCCCATGTTGTGCTTCATCATGTTGCTCTAATTCCTGGCAAATCCTCCTTGACCGTTTTGCTCTGGAAAAATGTATTGGTAATGTTCCTGTTAACGTTACCCACATTTCTAGCCGCAACCTAGACTTATTAAAAAGATTACATTTCCATTTTTAGCTTTTTACAAAAACTTAATATTTGGACTCTAAGAAGCCTCTATTTAAATTTGCAACTTTGACACCTTTATCTAATCTATTCCATTGAAAAATCAATCAGCTGCATTATATTCCTCTTTACAGGAAAAAAATGTATTCTTAAATTCATGAAACCCTCACTGTATTATAAGAAACCATGTATCATGTCTATATCTCTCTGCAGGTATGCCATTTATAAGCAAACAAGAAATAATGTACTGTTTTAGTCAGAAATATTTAATGTTTATGTCTCACATGAATATGAAGAAATGGGATGAAAGCAGCATAGGGTTAGAAATTTTGCTTCAAGTCTCAACTCTACCATTAACAAACTTTAAACTTGGGTATTATTTATGTATTTATTCATTTGCCATCATAAGGAATGGATTATTTTACCTAAAAGTAACATGAAAGTATAATGTGAAGTATTGTCTATAGATTTTACAATAGGAGAAAAATATTAACACAGTGGTTGAAGAATAATAGAATATAAATAAACCTTGCTTTTCTTTTCTTTCTCTTGTTCTGTGAATGTATAGCTTAAATGTTTTCCATTTCTGATGCTTTCTAAATATGTATTTATTTGATTTATTAATTGATTAAATATACAGAAAGTATACTTGAAATAGGTTATAATGGCATCTTCACAAAATATATTTGGGAAAAATATAATCTTAACTTTCAATTAATCTAACATTTAGACAGTAACTATTGTTTAGTGTCAGGAATGAGACAAAGCAAAGAACATGATAAGAAAAATAAATAATACACATATTGTCATATGTAATATTATTGATACATGTTCATATTTTGTAAAGTAAACAGAACATTGACCTTAGAGTAAAAATCTTTAAGAATTCCTATTATAACATCTTTATTAATAGCAAAATGTTAAAATTAATCAAATTATACTTACAAAGGCACATAGTCACACAGAAAGCATACAAGAATTATTACTGAGGGGAGGAAACAAAAGTTTTTATGGTTATCTAGATAACAGAGTGTCTTTTCTATTTTTGTTAATTGCAAATTTATATATATATATATATATATATATATAAAATGAAGAATATGAAAAGAATTTTGGAAGTGGCGAGATTAAAGGTAGAGTGTTCTGTTCCTAATATTAAATATTTATCTAATGCTTAAATTTGCATTAAATTGCACATTGTACTATTTATTATTACTATTTCATAAGAATTATATAATCTTCTGAGTAAAAATAAATGAAACAATTTGACAGTTTGTTCACTAAGGCAAATAGTAAAAGTAATTACATGTTTCTGTTTTCTCATCTGACAAATGTCTAAGCTACTTTACAGAAATGTGGAAATAATTTGAAATAAGACATGAGAGATCACAGTGCAACCTCCTAACCTGAAATCTGAAGATGAATTTGCTTTGAACTATTGATAAGATTACCTTGCCCATCTCTAATTCAAGGTGAAACACTGAAGTAAATGGCTCTGAAAGAGAAAAAACATTACCTTCCTTAGCAGCCAGAATTAACTCTTTCAGAAACAGGCTATCCTTGTAATTCAGTATTGCAAATAAATCTCTAACACTTTCTGATAAAAAACTCATTTACCATGTTGCTGCAAAAACTGATGAATAGTTCCATGCAACAATGACCAGCTGATTCTGTCTTTGTTTATTTAATTGCCTTATTATTCAAACATAAGACACTTCTAAATATTAGTATTGATGATCTTGAGTACTGAAGCAAAACAGTCTGAGCCTTATACTTGCGTGGTCATCATACTATTATCTGAAAAAATGTGGCTAAACTGAAAAGGATTGCACCAAAGTAGGATGACACACTTACAGTGTGTTGTTCTTTTCCAGATTTTTACCAGTGAGCATGGAAAATAAAACAGTAATGACAAATGTATTAGTACGTTTTTGGTGGGTTAAGGCAGTTAAGTTTTTACCAATAAGTATGCTAGTAATACTAATATTTGCTGACCTTCACTCAAGGAAATTTGCATAATTGTTATCAGATATTTATATTACCAAATGAAGATCACTGTTTGCATTATAGTTTAAAATGCATACTGATTGTGATTTGATTAGTCATTAGCATACCAAATACGGAAAATCCTGGCTTCAGAAAAGTTGCGAGCTAGATTGCACTGTCTTCAAACCACATGATTGTATCTTTTTGAAAATATGTACTCATGGTGACCTCCACTGTATCTATTTCTCAAATTTGCATGTCCACCAATGACAATCTGGATCAAGACAAAAAGATACAGAAACTTTTATATGTACCATGGTTTATCCTTCAAATTAATCTCAGTTATGCTCAGAAAAACAATTCCAACTTTCTTAATAAGAAACCAGAATTTAAATTTCTTTCTATACTCACTAATACTGTCTTATAATTTGTTCTCCTAGATTTTTAAGAAATTGGTAGGTATTAAAAATATTTTGGAGAAATTTCAGGAGAAATGAATGCCTTGAAATTAATTAAGATGAAGTTATAGTTTTAAAAATCTAATTCAGCATAGCAGATAATTTCTGAATGTCAAATGTCTTTCATCAGGAAATCAGAGAGAAAGAATCCTTGACTTCAGGGGACATGGAGCTCACTGTATAGCAGGAAGGTGCTATGCAAAACAACTGATAGCACAAATAGCTACAATTTATTGAATATTTACACTCATAAGTACAATACTATTACCATAATTTCTAACCTGCTAACACAAATAATAGTAACAAAAAGTTTTCAAAGTATTTACAGGGTGATGGATGTCATCCAAGAGAATCCAAACTATCTTTTTTTTTTTTTCAGCACTGGGGATTGAACTCATGACCTCATGCTTGCCAGGCAGGCACTTAGGCCACTGAGCCAATGTTCACAAACAAGTTTGTGAAGTTACATGTTTTTGTTAGTAAAGAGGAAACTGAGACCTAGAAACATTACTTAACCTAAACAAATGAAAGAATTTGGTCCTAAGATTGTGTTTAATACAGAAATTCATAAAATTATAAAATACAAGGCAACAAATTATACATTCTGTAAGACAATTCAAGCAAAGGTTGTTAATGCCAAAACAGCAGGTATGTTTATCTGTTTTATTCATCCACTGATTTAGGCCAGATTTCTAGAACTATATCTCATAAGTAAAAAATGCTGGATAAATATGTGAAATTGAAAAAACACCTAATGGAGACAAGTGTGTGCTCACAGGGGGTGAAGGTTACAGTAGAGTTGGATGGTGATTGAGAAATGGTTGTGAAAGAAGTTTTGAAGTCCTCATTAACAGAGACCTACCAGTTCCTTACAGTCAGATCTTGCCACAGCAACCTGTTTGATTGCAAGATACCCATGCAAGTTGTCTTTGGACACCACTGTCTCCAAAATTTCAAACATCATATTTAGATGAGCAATGTTAGATCCACAGTAGGAATTTTTCAAATATGAGAAACTATAAAATTTCAATTTAATGGGTTATATGACTGTGCTTATGGTTAGTAGAAATTAAATTACTGGAGTTAGGGAGGTGGAGGAATTGGAGAGTGATTGAATTATATCAGATAGCCATAGATTTTACAGGAGACAAAGAGTGAAAATGTAGAACAAGTGTTGAAATCACTGAGGAAAAAAAAAGAGAGAGAGAAAGAAAGAACATCTGTGTAACTCAGTAAGTGACTTTATTAAAGGACAGAATCCACTCTTCACCAACATGGCCTGAAGAGAAGGGTGAAACGACTGCATTCTGGCCATTTTTAAAGGAGGAGAAACTGCAAGAGATTATTATTGTGGACTTCTGGCAAGCATGCTAACCTGACAGATAGGATGTTTTGTGGAAAGGCAAAAGTGGAAATGGTATATAAGGAAAAGCCTGAGAATAAACTCCTTTGACATGAATTTACTGATTAAATGCCCATATTATTCCAGTCCCTTTGCTAGGCATTATGGACATAGATATGCTTGTATTCTAAAAACAACAAGCATTCCAAAGGGAACAGTTAAAACTTAAAGAATAGAACACATAAAATAGGTGATTTTGATGAAAGTTGGCCTGGGCTAATGCTGATCAAGTAGGGAGGCAGTGTTGTGGAAAAGGGAGTCGGTCAGTATAGGAAGAGGAAGCCAGTAGTACAGGAAGTAAGAGGATATGGGACAGACATGTTGGAAAAATAAAGAAAGTGAAGAATTTGAAGGGATATAGGAAGAAAAGAGTATCTTAAGTAAAGGTTAGTAGCCTCATTCGGATATGTGGACTGCTACTAGGTATAATCACAAAATTATTAAGTAGAAAATACTGAGAAAGTGCAAGTGTTTGACCATAACTTAATATGATTATATGAAAATTAGTACCCCAGAAAAATTTAATTTCTCCATGACAGTGATAACTAAAAGAGAGTAAGGCTTTTAATATATCTAGATTTTAGTAGGCTTCTGATACAAACTCACATATTATTTTTTATTTTTTTTGCCAAGAAATTTGGATTGTTATGTAAAGTGGGCTTTTAACGGGTGGGTAGGTCATTTCCACAGGTGATCAATGACTATATGACAAAGTGGGGTCGCATATTGAGAGCTTTTCCCCTAGGGCCAGTTCTAAAGCTCTGTATTTTTCATACACTTTATCAATAGCTTCAAAGATAATCTCATTCACCAGCTTAATGAGAGCACTATCTGTTCTAATCCTGGAAGTCTGCCAACACTACAAGGCACAAGAATAGAATTCAAGTGTCCCTGATTAATTGGGAGCTATTCTATCAAAAGTGTGATTTAAGCCATAGGGAGAGGCCCTTTATATTTAAGGGCTGAATACTAGCTACTGGAGTGCATAAGCTTTAACCCATTAACATAGCCCCAGAAAGTAACGAAAGACAAGGGAAGTCCTTTACTGGTTACCATGAATTACAATAAAATTCACATTATGTCAGTAAGTGTGTCATGATACCTACTATGTCCTAATTGGAACATTATTGCATCCTATCACCCCCTATTTTCACTGAGTAAAGTGTACCACCAGTAGATATACCAAAGTAAATATTAATTGGTAGAATATGAAAATTAATGTGAGGGTATTTTTATTCATAAAAAATTCCACATAATTTTGTTCAATGTTTGGTAGATAAGAAGATGTTAAGCAGTATTTGTTAAATAAACAATGATTTGAAGAAAGTAAAAATGGACAACAGATAAGGATTAAAGGGAAATTTCTTCACTTACACTCATTTATTCAATTAAGTGTAATCTATTGTGCTTTTATTATTTACTAGATATGTGTTGGGCACTGAGAATACAGTAATGAGTGAGTCATTGAGCTTGTTCAAAGAAGCAAACAGTCCATTTAAAAAAATAATGGGAAAAAAGAATAAAAACAATCTGTGATTGTCACAATATGTGATAGACACTTAGGAGATACATGGCAAGGCACAATGAGACTACAGGAAATGAGAAAGTAATTTGGGATAGTATAGTAATTTAAGTTAAACTTGAATAATTAAAGCTTGAACTGATGATTCAACTATGACAATCTGTTTTGTGTGTGTGTGTGTGTGTGTGTGTGTGTGTGTGTGTAAAGAGAAAGGATATTCTTGCTGACAAAGGAAACAATTAGCAAATACACTTGAAAGATTTTGCTAGAGGATGTATAGACATAATCTTTTTCTCTTTAGAAAGCATTAGAGACAAGTTAATTTAAAATCAAATGAATTTATCTTAATCATCAAGTTTCTGTTGATGTTTTATCATTGAAATGGAATATTCTCAGAAAATATTGATATTTATTATTGGAGGTTATTATAATGGATTTTCAAAAAATATATCTCCACTCATATAGGAAAAAATGATTTAGGACCTAGAATTGATATTGGTTTCCTCTTTAGAATTAAATATGTTATTTTGATTGTGAATGAGAAAATACGATCTTTTAGCATTTATTTGATGCCTGGTATGAATAATGTCTTGGTCACTTTTCTCTCATTGCTGAGACAAAATGCCCAACACTGAAAGTTAAAGAGGGGAAGATTTATTTAGTTCTCAGTTTGTGGAAGTTTCAGTCCATAATCAGCAGGCTCTAAAGCAGGGTGATGTGGCAGAGGGACTACAGTTCATAGCAGTGGAAGATAGCACAAGCAGCAAGAACAAAAGGAGCAAAACAGGAGGAGAAAGAAAGCAAGCCTCTTTCCCTCCCTTATACTGTATGCAGGCTACCTGCCACAGGGTGGGTGTAGCACTCACACCCATAATCCCCGCATTGGACCATAAATGGATCACAAACTCTAGGAGTCCATCTCCATGACTGCATGAGCTTTGGAGGGACGTCTAGACACAAATCATAACAAAGAGTAATTTTTCACTAGGATATTGTTATGATTTAGATCTAAAACCTCCTCCAAATTTTCCACATCCAGGACTTTTCAGAAGGGAAGTCCAGTGAGGGTGTAATTTAGAAGGGTGTATATTTTGTGTTTTGACATTTACAAGGGTTTAAAAAATGACTCATTTACTCTCTTTGAACTTTCTAGCTGCCATGGATTAAAAAGCATTTTTAACCATGCCTTTCTGTGTTGGAGCTAGTCAACTATAAACTAAATCCTCCAAATTTGGGAGCTAAAATAAATTTCTCCTCCTGTAAGTTGAGGTGTCAGGTATTTTGTCCCAGGGATGGGAATGTGACTAATACAGGTAGTTATTTTAGTCTACAAATATTAGGAGTGATTTAATCCTGTAAAAGGTTATTCCTTTCTGGGTGTGAGACACTGTTTCTTGCAGCTTATTAGGAACTTGACTCACTGTGGTGATTTAAAGAAACAAGTTGAAAGAAGTGTTCAAGGTCATCACTAAGAAGAAAATAGCAAATTGCACTGTGGTTCTTCACACTACATAATTCACTGCTGCTCATTTTAGAAGCAAGTCTCAAGGCCAAAGCTATTGTCAAAAAGAAAAAAGAAAAGAAAAAAGAAAGAAAAGAAGTGAAATGAAAGAAGTACAATCCAATCATGTGTCAGAACTAGAAATATTCGGTGAGTGTAAAATAAGAAGTCAGATTTCTTGACTGCTGATTTAAGGAAATAGCTAAACATAATTTAAATAAAAAGTTTCAAATGTTAAATTAAACCCCAATATTTATAATAGGATTTAAATATTTCTTAATCATTATTTTCCTATGAATTTTTCCTGAAAGACACAGAATAATAAAACCATCTGTACCAGTCGGTCTTCAATTTTGGAAAAAATACTTGATCCCCAAAGCTTAAAGGAAGAGTAGTATGTTTTACTTAGGTTTTCAGAAGTTTCAGTCCATAGTCCATTGGTTCCAAAGCAAAAACATGATAGTGACAGGTCATTCCAGAGTAATCCTGCTCATTTCATAACAGATGGAAAGCAGAGCACATAGAAAAAGCACCAAAAAGGAAGATGCTTAGGACCAGATATCGTTCTCAAGGTCATCATCACACACAACCAGATGAATAGTTCACTAATTTCTTAGGTATCTCTTAAAAATTATTTAGGTTGACAAGACTAAATGTCTAAATACAATCTTATCAATTTAGTATCCACACATCTTCTTAAATCATAATTAATGGCCAAATAACAACAATACCAAGTATATAATCCTATCTAACATAGTAGAATTTTCCTGTATACAATTCAAAATGTACTACTTGCTTCCCCAAAGCCACAGCAATTGTGGCATTGTTCGAAAGTCCCAGTGCGAACTCTTCTGTGAGATTCAAGACAAACTTTTAACTCTGAACCCCTGTAAATGTCAAAAAACATAATTACATATTCCCAAAATATAATGGCACAGAGCAAGTATTGCCATTCCAAGGGGAAGAATTTGATGCACAAAAGAATAAAATGAAAGCAAGCCCAAAATTTAGCAGGGAAAACATGACATACTAAAGCACCATGTCTGACGTCCAGGGCACATGGTAATGAGATTTAAATTCTAGAAGGTTGGATGGCCCTGCCTCTGTGGCCTTTGTGGTAGAAGCCCACATGACTGCTCCCTTGAGCTGGCTCTGCTGCGGTTTTTTTCTGGCAGACAGTCTACATTTCTGGAATCTCCAACTTCCTAGGGTCCCCACTGAAATTTTGGCTTGATTCTTGTAACTTCCTGCATTTATCTCTCAAGGGAACGATGCCTAGTCTACCATGCCTTCCTTTGAAATCTGGGTGGAAACATTCATAACCCACAACTCTTATATTTTCCATATCCCAAAATCCAGTATTTCATGACCTGCATCATTCTCAGTGGGAGAAGTAGCCAGGATTCTTTAAACCATGGCTTCAGTAGCCTATGGTTGCATAGATGGCCCAACAC
>RJWT010016367.1:0-19901 GCA_004365215.1 Cuniculus paca | reverse complement strand
TCATGCTGTAATGGGGGGTAGGCTTTTCAGAAGTGGCTAACTCTAGAGTGTATGATGCTGGGATTAAGGGTGTGTGATTAGTAAATCACTCCATTGATTAGTTTGATATAGTTCTGGCTAAGATTAAGGGTTGAGTGCCACACTGCCCCAGGGCAGGTAGCCTGCATATAAAATAAGAGACAGAAAGAGTCTTGTTTTCCCCCTTGCTTGTTGCTTTTGCCATCTTCTGCCCACAATGAACTGTTCTCTGCGAAGCCAATCTGCCTTGGAGCCAATTAGGGACTGAAACTTCTACAAACTCAGGCAAATAAACCTTTTCTTCTTTAACTTTGGGTGTCAGGTATCTTGTATCAGCAATTAGAAAAGTAGCTAAAACAGTTACAATTCTCAGTGGTTGTTGATATTTTTAGAATAGCTTTTGAATATAGTTTAACACTTGTTTTGGTTACTTTTCTCTTGTTGCTGGGACAAAATACCTGACCCCCAGAGTGAAGCAAGGAAAGGTTTAATTAGCTTACAGTTTCTGGATATTTCAGTCCATAATCAGCTGGCTCCAAGGCAGGGTGGCATGGCTCTGGGGCAACACTTCAAGGCAGCAGCCAGAGCAAAAGAGAAAGCAAGCCTCCTCTCTTCCCTTATATTATACATAGGCCACCCCCCTTCAATGCAGGTGTAACACTCAAAATCTTCTTGCCCTGCTTTGTACAGGATGAGGGTATTTACAAAGTAAGAACACTGGCTCCCTGCTGAGTCTCTTAGTTGAACTTCTAAACTTCTCAAGTGGACACAATGTATCAACCATAACAACACTGAGGTAAAAATTGGACTGTAGGATTGGGGCCATAGCTCAGTGGTAGACAACTTGCCTGGCATGTGAAAGGCCCTAGCTTTGATTACTGGCACTGGAAAACAAGAAGAAACAGAAACTGGGCTCACTGCCATACAGGTTGGGTTTATATCCTGGCTTTATCATGAAAATTACAGGAAATAATATGTTAGATACAATAACAACTCCCTTATGAGTGGCTATCCAGATTATTTAAACCGCCAGAGTGCTTTGCACAAAGTACAATTTCAGTATTAACTTTTGAAATGAAACTGTATAATTCTTGAGATTTGAAAAAGTATCCCCGTATTCTGTAGTAGAAGCTCGTTTTTTAATTTAAACATTGATTTTCAAAGTTATAAAGTACCCCTTCATTTGTCTAATCTCTTTTAACCATCTAATCCTATGCATTATATCCTAAGGAATTTTGACACTAGAACTTTTGTTTCAGTGGTAGAAATATGTTACCATAGTAGAGCAGCTTAGCTGAGTCTATCAATTTCACATCAGAGCCATTTGTAAATTTCTAAAAATTGTTTTTTTTAGAAAAACAAACATCATTTTATTCTTCCAGCCACACAAGGCAACCCATCTGTTGTTTATCTAATTTTGATTTAGAAAAATACAAAAATAGCGGAGTAACATGGTCTAATTTGTTATGATTTTAGCTTTATTTTTCTGATGAGTATTTCCCTTTACCAGGCAGGCAGTTCCAAAAAAGAATCAGCATTGTTTATGAACAGATCATCAGCGAAATGGGTCTAAAGGCAATGAATAATTCTTCCCTATAAATACATTAGTGCTACTCAATTCTTTTTAGCTACTAATTTTTTTCCCCAAAACTTAACGATTGTGCTCTGGGCCTTCACACAGAGTTACAGCCCCCACCGTTTTTTTTTTTTGGACAGGGTCTTGCTAAATCACTATTAGTTTTCCCATTATGGTACACACTAACTTCAGAAGGAGAGATTTAATTTGCTCATGGTTTCAGTCAGTCCATAGCTGGCCACCTCCAGGGCAGAGACTTGAGAGCAGGAGGGCATAGGGGAGCAAAGATGCTTGTTCATAGTGACTGGGAAGCAGAGCTGGTGAACAGTAGCAGACAGGAAGGGCCCAGGACCAGATGTAGACCTCAGAGGTTACACCTGCATGACCCACCCAGACACACCTAGAAATGTGCTTACTGATCTGGCAGCTCCCAAGCTACTCAAATTGACAATCCATTTTAACTGTCACAGTTGCTAAGGTGCCCAGGCGGGGCTTGAACCTGAAATCTTTCTGCTTCATCATTTCAGTGCTATGATTATAGGCATGCTCCACCATGCCTGATTTGGCTTTTAAACCATTCAAATGGTAAATATTCTGCCTGTAGCTTCCTAAGACCAAATTAATTTTTCTTCAGAACTGTTTCTGGTACAGAAAAAAAGAGTGAAAGGTCCCTCAAAGGATATTCTAAATCTCTTGTTTTATAGAAAAATATAAAATGTTATAGAATTTTATAGTTGGTGTGGTGGTGCACAGCTATAATCCCAGCATTGGGAAGCTGAAGCAGGAGGATTGCCAAAAGTTCAAGGACAACCTGGACTACATAGTGAGTTCAAGGACAGTCTGAACTACATAGTGAGACCCTGTCTCAAAAAAAAAAAAAAAACATTTTTACAGGCATTTATAGAAACTATTAATACTGTTCTTATAAAGTTGAAAAATGCTGTCAAATGGCACTTTTGGAGAAATACATTGATGCATACAAGTTGTTACTATTCTGGCCTCTGTTAAACAGAATTGCTTAAACTGTGTGTTCAGTTGTCTTAACTGCAACATGCCTTAATATTTTTAGGAAACAATTAATTGTACTTGCCATGATCTGCAGCAGGGCACAGCAAATATTCTGTGGAGTCAGACAGGAAATATTTTAGGCTTTGCAGGTCATATGGATTTTGTTGCAGTCGCTCAACTCCACTGCTGTACTGCAAAAGTAGGCATAAAGGATAAGTAAAAGAATGAAGTGTTCCAGTAAATGAAGCTTTACTTCCAGATCAGACATTGGGAAGATTTGGACTCCAGGCTGTTGTTTGCAAGCCCCTGATCTATATCAAGCATTATTGTACATCACTTTGATAATTCTTTTCCTAACAGTGGTCAGTGACCTATGAGATTCTTTTCTCATATAAATTGTCACTGTTGCATTCCCATTACTGCTTTGGAGGGTCATTTTATTCTACTATATTTTATGATATTAAAATAGTCAATAAAATGTAGTACTATTGTATCACTATAGTAACAAAAATAACCTCTAGTACACCACTTTAAAGGACATGTCACTAAAATATAAATTCATCATACCAATTTAAGGAAAGAATTTCAATAGCACAGTATCTTAGTAAGTTAGATTTTACTTAAGCTTACAAATTGGAGAACTTAGTCTGATATACAGTTTATCCAGTCATATAGCGATAGAGCTAGGATGTGAACTGTCTGGTTCCAAAGCCTACAGTTGTAATATTATTTTACGTCTCTTTTGACATAGAAATACTGATAGGCTTATTTGGAGGCTATTATTGGTCCTGGCTATAGCTCTGACTAGTTCTTTATCTTTAGGCTAGTTTATAATTTCCTTGGCTCTAAAATTTTAGGGGATTGGATTAAATAATCTCTAAAGCTCTTCTCAATTCTAATTCTAAATGCATCTAGAAACTGCTTTCCCATAAGTCACAACTTATTTTTCCCTTCCTTTACAAAACTCCTTCACTAATACAAAACCATGTATTGTCTGTCTACTATTCTGGCATATTGATGGTTGTTAAGGACTCAAGGATGAATAAAGTGTAGCCTTTACGCTAAAGAAATCCATAGTCTAGAAAAGAAATAAATATGGGAATTAGTGATTCTCTGACTAAAGCACAATTTTTAATTTTTCATTGTCTTCCTTCAGAAAATAATAGGGAAACAGTGAAAACAATTTAAAAGGATATAGTATTGATTTTGCCCTATAACTAAAAACAGAGTTGTTTAGTAAGTATTATATAGAAATTAACTTAGAATACTACATTTATTTTTCTAGCACTCCTAATGAAAATTCTTAGGCAAGTTAAAATATGTCTTTCTACATGTCAAGTAGGAAAATCTTACATCAGATATTAAAGTTTAAAAGTGATCGGCCAGGCACAGTGGTGCCCATCTGTTAATCCCAGACCTCTGGGAGACTGTATTAGAAGGATCATGAGTTCAAGCACAGCACGGACAATTTAGCAAGATCCTGCCTCAAAACTTAACAGAAAAGTGGCAGGGGTGGGCAGCTTGGGCTGTAGCTCAATATGAAGACCCTTGGTTCAATCCCCAGTACAACCCCCCGCAAAAGGTAACCAGGTAACTACTTTTAAGAGTTTTTAAGACAAAATGTCTCTCATTAGCTCTACCCTAAAATAAAATACAGCATTTTAATCCTAAAGGAAACTATGGAGAAAATAAAAATAATGCCCTAGAGATAGCATCCAATAAAGCATTTTGTGTACCAACGCACGTTCGTTCTGTGTGTATTACAGTCACATTTTGCATGCCTGATGAAAGGAGAATGATGGCTACAGATCTGAAGCTCCAGTGCTTGGCTGGTCGCTTGCCCGTTATTTATTTGGAAGGATTGTGTGTCTGTCTAGAAGTTTTGTCCTCCATCTGTTTCTGGTCTCAGCCCAACTCTGAAGCTTACACTTGAACTGTATAATTGGGTGGAAATCTGAAAATGTTAAGCTTTTTCCCTAAGGCCTAAAGTAGAGCCTTCATAAGCTACCCTCTGTGCCTCCTTTCTCCCAGCCCCCGCTACAAATTCTAGTAGTCCTAGCAGAAGGAACACATTAATAAGGAAAGCAACATTTATAGTTTTCTTCCAGTTCTTTTCCTCTTCCTATAAAATGTCCATTCATTGGTGCTGTGGTTTATCTGTCCTCTCGAGAACTCAGTTTTGCCCTTTACTCCTGTCAGAACACCTGATTGCTAGAAGTAGAACCAAGAGGCAAGACTCAGATTGGAGAGTGCTATGAACAAACACCAGTTACACTCAAAATAACTGACTTTCCAGATTAGCTGGCTTACTCATTTAGAATATGCTTCTCAAGCCCTCTTTAAAATAAACTGACGACAAATGCAAGCTGATGCTTGGTCTAGATGGCCAATTTCTGGAAAAATATCCATACTTCTTTTCCCACCAGTAAAATGTATGTATTAATAGTTGATTGTGTGTATTTTAAGAGCAGTTGATGACAGTACAGTGTGTCCAATGGCACGCCTCTAATGACCTAACTTCCTTCTGTACCTGTCCCTTTCCTCCTTTTATTATCTCATATTTTGTCACAGTAATGGAAAGCTGATGAATAAATACACGTTTTTACATAAATGTAATTAAATAAAAGGCTTAGATTTGTATCAGTTAATAAGTTAAAATATATTGTGATTTTTTAGGTACCTTTTGTTTAGCTATATGTTTAGTCATCTCAACTATGAAATCTTTCATCTCCTTAGATTCACATATAGTCTGTCAATGACTTTATAGACTGTTAAGGTCATTGACTTAACTAATATTTTGTAAATTTGCTGAGGAGCTAACAAGTTTGCCCCAAGTAGAAAGTTGGAAACAGGATAACATACTCATGTGTCTTTTTTTTTTTTTTTTTTGTCTTTTTGAAACAAGGTCTCACTGTGCAGTCCAGGCTGGCCTTCGACTCACTTTGCAGTCCAGACTGGCCTCAAACTCACAACAGTCCTCTTGTCCAGCCTCCCAAATACTGAAATTACAAGCATGTGCCACCACGCCCGGCTTCGTGTGTCTCCTTAACAATACAACTTCTCACAATGTCTTTGTAAGCACCAACAGTTAAGTTCTGAATCAGTTAGAGACTGGAAAGACACACAGTTTCAGACATCATAGGGCTTACATGATGTAGGGGAGCTCTCCAAAGATCCCACACTTAAAAAATCATCATGAACTGGAGCCAGCACCCTAAGGAGCTGCTGTATGGCTGGAGCACAATAAAAATAAATACTTTTTGGTTAAACAGCCTCTCAACAAAGACAGAATATCTAAAAAAGACCAACAGAATGACCACTGGTTCTTCAGTGAGTCAGAAGACAGAAAAATACCTTTGAAATGTTGAAACAAATTCACTTATTTAGAATTTCAAAGCTTGCAAAAGAATTGTGGCTGGCGTAGAGCTGCAGTGCCAGATTTTCCCACAAAGGGAGATCTCAGTGCAGGCACTGTGGCCTGCAGACACTCGGGCTACAGAAACCCACCCTGGCAGGCTTGTGCTTCCCTGGCAGGCTGCGTCTAACGATTGTTTAGTGGACTAGAAAGGCCTGGGCATTTGAGCCCAACACAGGACATTTGGAAGGTTACAGTTTGCTCAGAGCTCTCCACCAGTGTGGTAGAGGCCTTTCTGATCATCCATGGCAGCTCAGCTTTTTCTCTGCCTAATCCTGCTTCCTCCCCCCTTTCCTTTATAGATGTGGTTCCCTAATAAACATCTTGTACCCAACACTTCTCTGCATCTCCTGGGAAACCCAGTCTTACTCTTATGAACAAAAATAATAAAACTATTTCTATGTAAACAAAAACAGTTTATCACTAAGGGGCTTGTTCTAAAGGAACTACTAAAGGTTATATTTCAAGAAGAATCAATAGTCTTAGAAGGGTATAGTAGATACAAGAAGGAATAATGAAGGAATAAAGCTATTATGTACATACAACTAATTAAATATTGTTTCTATAAAATACTAATAACAGTGTCCAGTTTGGTGGCTTTAAAATGCATTCAAAATCCAGTAGAATAAAAAAGAAGATACATCTAGACCAGAATCAGCTTGTGGCTCGCATCAGTGAGTCGCATCAGCATTCAGGTAATTGATGATGATCTGGAACTGACAGATTGTCCCTTTCCCTCTTTTTTCTTATTTTGGCTCTCTCTTAGTTCTCTTTAGATTTTCATATTTCTTTTTCTCTGATTATGTTTTGTAACTTAATGGTTTAAATAGGTGTCATATCTTCGCACAACTCAGTAATATTAGAAACAAAATGTAGATCGTGAAAAGTGTTAACTCCTTCCCACATTCCTCAGATTCTCAATTTCTGTATCACTGGTAACCATGTTTATTAGTTTCTCAGGTAATTTTCCACACTTACTCCATGAGATTGTTCTGAGAGTGAAGCAAAAAAAGCCCAGCACACAGTGGGAGGTTGCTGGCTTTAATTTTCTTCTTCCCATAAGCAGTTTATGACATTCAGATGCAGAAAGGATAGTTAGCTATGTACTTTGCTGCTGAATGTTGTAAGTTTTGCTTAATACCTGTAGCCACAAACTATGCCCATCAAACTGTAGTTCATGTCTTGGGGAAGGTGCTGGAGTTTGACGCAGGGCCACAATTGACCTGCTTACCATGTGCTTTCCCACTGAGCTACATACATTATACTCCCCAATCCCTGTGAGGTGTATCTTAGATTGGTTTGATTCGGTTCAGTTCAGTTCAGTTCGGCTCGGCTTGGTTTGGTACTGGGGTTTGAACCCAGGGCTTTCACACTGACCTTCTTCCCCAACCCTTTTAATTTTAAGACAGGGTCTCACTAAATTGCCCAACCTGGGGTTGAATTTACAACCATCCTGATTCAGCTTCTTGGAGTGGTAGGATTACAGGCATGTGCCACCACACCTGGCCTATGTCATATTCTTAATGAAAAGTTGAGAGCACTTTTCCTAGCCTTGGCCTACTACTAATTAAAAAGACAATTTTTACATGAATATAGTTAATAGAACCCTGTGTGCTTTTACTGGAAAGTGAGTATGAATGTGATATTCATGGAATTAGGAAGTAGAGCTGTGCTATTTTTTTCTAAGTAAAAATAGTTGTATTAATTATGAAAATGTGTCATCAGTCCTTTTTTGTAAATCGTGAGGTTGCAGAAACAATTTTGAGAAGTTTTAAAAAACTTGTTTCTGAACATGATCTTTTCTACAGATCATTTCTATTGAGCCAAGGAAATTGATCTGTTATAGCAATGCTTGACAAAGTATAAACCATGTTTTCTATTTCATTGTTCTATATTTAATAAACTAATTTATTTTTTCTGATTAGTCTTCAGCTCATATTTGGAAGAGAACGGAACTTTTCAGAATGATTTACATTTCATATGATTTCCCTAGAGAAAAAGCAGTCGTTTATTTTTTCAATTCGAGAGAGAATAATTGTTTTTCACGTATATGTACACATTATTATACAGTGAATGAAGATTAGCATTCTTTATGCATATCAAGATTAAGCATAAATCTGCAGGATTTTTAATTAGTTTTCCATCTATTGTTGCATCCATTATGATACAGTATATGTATACCATATATTTTTCCATATGCTAGTTACTTGTTGTTATAAGACCTAAAGTGACATTAAATTAAAATCAGGACCCACACCTGGTATAATTCGGATGAACATTCAACATGATGTCCTCAGCTTAGACAAATACAATATAACTTCTGAAGAAATTTCTATTTTATAATGCCAGCAGAGCAAAGGATTTAAAGAATAGAATTGAGGTAACTATATTATTTCTAAATTCTTTAGTGAATTTTGACATTAAGCCTTTTCATTACATAATTTATGAGTTTTCTGTGAGGTTAATTAATGGGAACACTGTATGCAGGTGTTGTGATAAATCCTTGGGATAATACTCTGTCATTACTTCTCTGAGCTCTAGTGCCATGTATCAAGCAGTTCCTTCCAAATCAAGCAGGCTCTGCTTTACATCCTTCCAGTTTACTCATTAGGCTATTTTCTGGTCTCTTTGCCTGTCCAGTCTCTTTCAGGTGGTTGTGCGTCCTTGAGTAATGGAATTAAAATTTCGTTCTTAAGTCTTCATGATTTATCTTTTGTTTAAAGGTTGACAGTTTTTATGTAGCAGTCATTGATGAAGTTAATTATAATTAAGTTGTTTAACTTTCTTCATTTCCATTAGCCACTCTTAAATTTATAAGAATTATTTTAAGATGGTAGTCTTTGTTTAGGGAAAAAATGAGATTATTTGTAAAATATTGAAATGTGGAATTTATGTTTATTTTTCTTCTAGTGACTGAAGGAAAACCTGAGAATTAAAATCCTACCTTTACTTTTTTATAGTGTTACATATAAAGTGAGGGGCCAGAGACAGTACAATATAAATTTAGAGATAAAAGAAAAGAAAGATAGCTATATAGCTAAAGGGGTGAATTACTTATCGACTCTCTATTTACCCTACTAGTACTCCTTTAATTAAAAAACATTGCTTCCCTGAGAGAAACAAAGTATATTGTGGTTATAGGAGCCTGGAAAGCTTTCTTTGGCGCATATATTTTTTCTTTTGTTCTCTCTTTTCTTTTTAAAGAACACGTACAAATCTGCCAAAATGAAACCCATTAATCTGTATAACAGATATGTATTAATAAAAAAGAGGTGAGAGAAAAAACGAAAAGTATTATAAATGTTTCTGACATACAGATAATGTAGGATAAAGAATAATACATTGAGCCGGGCCTGGTGGCACACACCTGTAATCCCAGCACTCAGGAGGCTAAGGTAAGGGAATTGTTGCAAGTTCAAGGCCAGCCTGGGCTATAAAGTGAGCTAAAGGCCAGTCTGAACTGCATAACAAGACCCTGTCTCAAAAAAACAAAAAAGAACAATACATTGATTCTAATCAATCTACTGCTCACTTAACTCACTAACAGAACCACATGGCTACCCTCTCCCTGATCACATCTCCCTTCTATCATTATCCAGAATTTGGTGTTTTTGTGTATTTACTTACACATTTACTCATACATACTTTCCTAAACAACATACAGACTTAGTCTAAGTTTCTGTAGTTGCAAAGCTGTAAGTATTTTCTGCAGCTCGCCTTCATCATTCATTAGTTTGTGAGATTTGTCTGTGGTGGTGATGGTGACCCTTTTAGAGCTTTCAGTGATTGCAGACAGCCAGCTGCACCATGCGTGCCATAGGTTCACCACTGCTGGTCTACGGTAATATATATGTATGTGTTCTTTTGCTTTCTCTGCTGTTTAGTGTTTTATTGTATGAAAATATCACATTCTTCATGGATATTTAGATTGTTCACTAGTTTTCCTCCATTATAAATAATGCTGCTATGAATATTCTTGTGCACCCATGTGAATTTCTTAAGTTTTTACCTAAAAATGGAAATTAGGGGATCATAAGATATGTGAATCTTAAGCTTTGCTCGGTGTTGCTTATTGCTTTCCAAAGTGGTTTATCAGTGTAGAATCCCATATGAAAGTGTAGAGAATTACTGTTCCATGTCTCACCATCACTTGGTAGTTAAATTTTGCTAGTCTTGTGGATAGTCTTCATTGCTATTTTAATTCATATTTGTCTGATTACTAGTGAGAGCCAGCTTCTTATATTTATTAGCTATTCAGACCTTCTCTTCAGTGAATGCTTGTTTACTTGTACACAGAAATACACACACATGTATTCTGGGTTACAATTCTTTGTCAGTTTTACGTATTATAGATTATCTAGTTCAGCTTTCACTTTTTTAATGGTGTTCTTTGATAAACATATTTACATTTTAGTGTATTATTTGTTATTTACTACTTTAGCTTGTTAAAAATATTTTTAACAAATCTGTACTCAGGATCTTGAAAGTGCTCTCTTCAGTAGTTTTAAGGTTTATGCTTTTTAGGTTTGGAGTGTTTTTGGGGGGGGGATCAAACTCACAACCTCACACTTGCCAGGAAGGCGCTTACGCCACTGAGCCAAATCCCTGGCTCCTAGGTTTGGGTTTTTAGTCTGTAGAATTTGTTTCTGATGTGGGGGAGGCACTGGTTTTTAAATACCTTAAGTGAGAACCATGCATTTGCTGGCCCATCCTTTCTCCGCTGGTCTGAATGCTGCCTCTTCCACATGTGCAGCTCCTTTCGCTCTTCTGTTCCACAGTCTGTTTCCTTATCTCTTCTGACACCTTGTCTTAATCACTTTAGCAATAAAATTGGTGTTTGTGTTTGATAGGGAAAGTAGGTGCCTTTTCAAAGCATAATAAAAGTAAAGACTATAAAGCAATATAATGTGATATAATTAAAAAGTGCATAACAGTTGGAATCAAAAACCTCTACACAGGAACTGTTGTCACTTATCTCTTGAACCACAGAATCTGCGTGAGCCTGGTCGGTAGTTCATTTTTACGAGGGATTTAAATGACCACATTTTGTAATGAGTTTATTAAAAAAATGAAAAGCAAACCTAATGCAAGATGTGTCTCCGTTAGTAAAGGATAGATTACATTTGATAAGGAAAGAAGCCAAGTACACTTGCCAACTGGATTCAAAGATGAGGTCTCAGAAGCAAGAATTGAATTTAGGCTGCCAAATAACCGTAAATATTCCTTAGGTGCTTTTCTTTTTCTGCAAGTCTTTTTTTCTTCCTTAGCATGAGTAATTTTTTGTTTAAAAGGAATTTAAGTCCCAGGGTCTTCGGTGGATTATGAATCTAAATAGGAAAAACAAAATGTGGGTCAGTATTTTCCACATGATGATTGAATAAAATCATACTAGTTTGTGCTTAAAGTTAGAGTGGTGTTAGTGGCGATCAGTTGTTCAGAAGCCACTGAAGGTAAGCTCTTTATAGCTAGCAAGGCTGCTATAGAACAAGAACAGTCAGGAGAGCAGAGCTTTTACGGTAAATGTCAATGTCTCCCTTTGCCTGGGATTAGCCTTTATTTTCCAGCTGATGGGCCAAAGAAACATCAGGTGAGTTCTTTCAGTTGTTAAAATTAATTTTGTAACATCAGGAGAAATATAGTGTCTTAGGGACATTTATAAAAAAAGAATACTTTGTCTCATTTGCCCATTTTCTTTTTTTTTTTTTCCTTTGGCCCATTTGCCCATTTTAACATACGAAGAACTGATTTATTTTGTTAAGTCTTTTCCTTTAAAAAATCTGTACACATTCTGTCCGTTAGAGGACTGTTTAACTGAATACTGTGTCCTTTTTCTTTCGTTTAAATAGTTTTCTTTAAGGGCCTGGAATGCAACTCAGTGGCACAGTATCTGCCTGGCAAGTGTGAGGTCCTGAGTTCGATTCTTGGTACCAAAGAATAATAATAAAATAATAAATAAATGAGTAGTTTCCTTTTGTGGGCTTTGCCTTTCTAGTTAGTATGTATCCTGTTTTACACGCTACCTCCGTATCTTTGTGTTGTTGGTGTGAGTTATAAGGGAAAGCTTCTTCCTTGCCATTCTTCTGTTTCTCGGGTGTCAGGCTGTGGCACTGCCTGTGGCATGTTCACAAAGCATGTGGCCTGCCGCATCCTTACATTGGCAGGTGCTGACTTGTCTTCCTGGAATTAGGGCTTTAACCACAGCCTTACAGTACAGAATGTTCCATGCTACCTCCCTGCTGTCCTTCAAACCTGTATCCTGCCTTACCTAATTGAAGGTTTATCTTGTTGCTTTTGTTGTTACTAATTTTTTTTTCAGAACGTCTTCCCTTTAATTCAGTCATTTTTTGTTATGTGAGCAATGCTAATTTACAAAAGAATATCATACAGTTTAAGACACTACAGAATAAAAGGTGGAAAATAGATTGCTCACCTATACTCTCTTCCTGCTCTCCCTTCCCTTTTTTCTGGGCTATTTTACCTAAGTCCATGGCTTAGAATATATAGCCCTGCCTTGTTTCTGAGCCCTCCCAAAATCTATTTGCTTGACAGTTATATTTCCAAGGCATTTTAAGCTTAATTTGCCTAAAATAGAACTTTTTTTCTAAACCTGCTCTCTACAACCAATCCCCTTTTTTTTCTCCATTCAGTAAACTGTATCATCATTCACCATTTGCTCAGATTAAATTTGGAGCTATCTTTGAGCCCTCTCTTCTGTCATGCCTCATGTTCAATCTGTTAGCTTCTCACTACCTGCATCGCTTCCTTAGTCC
Organism: Cuniculus paca; assembly: GCA_004365215.1. Taxonomy (NCBI): domain Eukaryota; kingdom Metazoa; phylum Chordata; class Mammalia; order Rodentia; family Cuniculidae; genus Cuniculus; species Cuniculus paca. The sequence continues at coordinate 7,114 of RJWT010016367.1, read as the reverse complement.
ACAAAGATCTTGTGATTCATTTTCCAGCTTCTACTTCTGTTCTTTCACCACTTATTTTTAACATGATAGCCAAAATGATTTTTTTAAACATGAGATGTTGCCCTTTTGAACAGACCCCTCCAGTGACTGTACTACTCTTAGAATAAAATCCTGTTTCTTACGTTGCCTGAGAAATTGTATCATTTGGCCCTTCCCGCTTCTCTGAACTCATGTCCTACCATCGTAACACCCCTCCTCCACATCCCGTGCTTAGCTCTGGCTGTTTTTCATCAATGACAGTAGATTTGTTCTCTCGGGATTATTGTTATTCTCATTTCTTTTGCTTCAAATACTCATAGTCCAAAATATAATCAAAGTCCCTGCTCACATGATATTTCCATGGAGGTACCTTTACTGCCCACTTTGATCTAAAGGATAAAATAGCATGCCTCTTGTGCCTCACCAAACCCGAAACACTGACCGCTACCTTGCTTTAGTTCTTACTGCTACCTGAAATGCTAAGATTTCTTTATTTTTGTATATTGATAGCAGCGCACCCCTTTCTAGAATGTCAGTTCAACAAGAGCAGGGATCTTTCTGACACATCCCCTGCTCCATCTCTTGTACCAGTGCATAGTGGTAATCAGTACTTATTCAACTGAACTCAACAACTGAGACCTTGAGCAAATCAGTTTATGACCCTAGTTTTTTATTCCACATGCAAAACAAGGTCTTATTTTAAATCTGTAAGAGTAGCCGGGCGTGGTGGCTCACGCCTGTAATCCCAGCACTCGGGAGGCTGAGACAAGTGGATCGTTGTGAGTTCGAGACCAGCCTGGGCTACAAAGTGAGCTCAAGACCAGCCTGAATGGCATAGCGAGACCCTGTCTCAAAAACAGGGATGGGGATCTAGCTCAGCAGTCTAAGCGCCTACCCGGCAAACGCAAGGTCATGAGTTCAATCCCCGGTGCCGCAAAATAAATAAATAAATAAATCTGTAAGAGTATTCAGACTGCAGCTATCAATCAACTCAGAATCATAGATTCAAGCCACTGTTTTACAGTTGTGATTTGGTTCAGTCATATTGCTCAAGCCAGCACTTTTACAACCACAGTACTCTAGTTCTGTGTTTACCTTGATGAGATACTCGTCTGTACTTGTTTGTTTACAGTTTTGCTAGTTTTAATTTGTAAGTTCTTGGTCATCTTCCTCTTCACTAATATTTATGTAAGTTATAAACAATCTGAATTTATAAACAATCATTTTCATTATTTTTCTTTAGCCCTTGTTTGATCACTCATTGAATATAAGCAAACGAAGCATACTTCTTGGTTGGTTCATCCTTCCTCATGCCTCACCCCACCTTTACAGAGATTTTTTTTTTTTACTCAACCATAGTTAATACATGCATGTTGACTAGCATGCTATATTTATAAGTCACAGAAAGGAAAATAACTTTTGTAAACATTGTTATTCTCCTATGAAGTTGTTCTGGATTAATAGGTGCATACACTACTAGAGCAAACTGTAGTTGTTTTATAAAATGACTCCTTAGTGCCTGTGAGCTTAGAAAACCCTGAGGTATACAATTTCCTCACTTTAGTACTTCTCAGAATCTTCAGTATACCAGTGAGTAATCCATTCAAGGATTATAATATCTGTATTTTATTTTACTACATACTGTCTTATTGTGGATTACCTTTTAGTATCTTCTGGGACAGTAGTACTCCATGGAGCACATTTTCTGGAGCATTTATTAGGTATCAAGTGTAGTACGAAGCACTTTACATGTCTCAGTCTATTTTTATATGACATCCATTGTTCCTCCTTAAGATTATGGGAAGATCTTCCTTTAAGAAGTAATATGCCACAGTGAAGAAGCATATTGGAGAATACATGGAGTTTTGAGTGAGTGTGTGTAAAAATGTAGACTGAGTCCTAGGTGTCAATTCATTTACGGATTCATCATATTTTCTATCTAGTTGGTCGTTGATCTCTTTCTGTACATTGCTTTACATATTAACAATATACACTATGTTTGACAGATTACATCTCAGTATAATTACTGATAATTTTAGAGCAACTCATTTGTAGAACATACATTGATGTATTTCAGATTTATGTTGTACCTGATGAACTGTTGGCATTTCAACAGTACATTAAAAGTTTTCCTAATTAAATGTTTTGTCAATTTTGATTATACATACAGTCTTTTCCACTTTGAAAGAGTTTAAAATATCTGTAAAAATAGTAAAACATGCTGAGAGGAAAAGCGTCTCCCCCTTTTGTGTATGATTTACATTTTACTGTATATTTTCCTACTCATTGTGGTCCTTATAGTAGCTACTTTTCAGAGATGTGCACCTACTACCTCCAGCCAATAAACTGTACCTCTTGCTCTTGCATAGTTGCTTCCTTTGAATTGGGCTGTCCTTGACTTGCTTTGAATTGGGAGAATGCAGCAGCATGAGTGTGTGACACTGACAGTGTCATAAGAGGCCTTGCAGCCCTTGGCCAGGTTCTGGAGTTCTTACTCCGGGAGAACACACACTTCTGGTGAGATGCCAGACTACCATGCAGCTCCGGGAATGCCCAGGCCAGCCATGAGCTATCCGGAAGGGCTGCAGGAAGGCCAGGAAGAGGAGAGAGTTACCAGTCCTGGAGAGATTTCCATAGCTTGCTCCTCCTATCTTTTCTAGCATCCTTGTTGAGGTGTCAGACTACGTTTGAGTGAAGAAGCAGCTTGCATCGTGTATGTGTATCTGCCTAGTCTGACATCTGACATTCAGATGATGCCAGTCTCAGCAATCATCTGACTCAGCTACACGTGAGAGCCCAAATGCAAATCACCCCACTGAACCCATTCAACTTGAACTGTGAGAGAGAATACCTTCTTGTAAAGCCATTTGGTTTTGGTGTAGTTTCTTACAGAGCAGTAGCAAGCCAGAACAACTAAGAGTAGCATGTGATAAAACACCAAAAAGTTTTACTGAGTAAATGTATACATAATGCTATACGTGATAGGTATTCTCTATAATATTAAAACATGCATGTGACTGGATTTGGCACATTAGTCCACGCCTACTTGTGTGCTGGAGAAGCTGGTTGTGAGGTAACTGTAGTACTTCATGACTCCACATTTGGTGACATCACGGTGGTAGCCTGAAAACGGCCATGGAAATTGGCAGATGCTACAAACCAAAGCTTCTGCCACCCAGAGAACCAGTTGTTTTTATCACTTGTTAAACCTTTAGCACACTACTTTCTATATCTTCTTCTTTCAATTACATTATCATTATTGAATGATTGATTATTTGAATACACCATAGTTTATTTTCCTTTTATCTCTTTAGGATGTAATGAAATGAATACACATTTACATTTATACAAATTTCTATCCCCCCAACAAGGAGGGTGTTTCCTGATACACCACTCAGCATTTATTTTTATATTTGAAGTACTCATACTATAAACTTTTTTTATTATTCTTAGAGTTTTGAAATAGGTAATTATTCAAATATTTCAAAACCCAAACATAGAAGTATATGGGAAAAATCTCTCCTATTTCTGAGTTTTCTAGCATCCCTCCCGATGGTAATTTGGAATGTTACAAAGAATTTATATTTTCTTTCAGAAAGTATATGCATAGATACATTCCTTTTTCTCCCTCTTTTTTTTTTTTTTTACTCAAATAGTAGCTACAAAACATACTTTGCTTTGCTTTTGTCCTTTAACTGTTATCTTGGAGGTCAGTACCTAAAGAGAAAAAGCCTCAATATTGCTTTATGTTCCCATAGTATTCTATTGACTGCATAAGTCATATTTCTAACATTTTACTACTGTAAATCATCCTAGTATATACATCATTTTATATATGTAAATATATCTGTAACATACTTTTTCCCCCCTTCTTTTAGTACTGGTGATTGAACCAGGGCCTTCACACTGAGCTACATTCCTTTTGTTTTGAGACAGGGTCTCACTAACTGCCCAAGTTGGGCTTAAATTTGTGATCTTTCTGCCTCAGCCTGCCCAGAATGTTAGGATTACAGCATGTGCTGCCACCATGCCTGGTTGTAGCATAAATTTTTAAAAGAATTTCTTGGTCAAAGAATATAGTTTTGCTAGATATAACCAAATTGTCTTGTATAGAGATGCATGAATTAACATTCTGATCTTCAATATACAGCAGTATCTACATCTCCACACACTTGCTCATACAGTATCCTGTCAGACTTTCGGATCTTACCTACTGATTTGTTAAAAATAAAAACAGAACCAGCAGGCTGGAGGTGTAGCTTACTGGTACAGTGCTTGGCTGGCATTCTCTATAGGCCCCTCTACTCAGCAGTGCACACACACACAGAATTAATATGTAATCCAACTGTGAATCTGGGTTCATATTTGTATTTTGTTTTCTGTAGGTTGTCTATGTCTTGCCTGTTTAAGTTGTGAACTTTTATTTTATGGTAGAAATATTTCATTCATAACAAAATTAGTCCTATTATCTGCCATAAGATTTACAATGATTTTATGCCAGCTTTTTTTTTAAATCATCTGACCATTTTTATGGAAGTCGTGGCCATGCAAAAATACAGACTTTTATGTTGTCACACTTTTCTCTTGTTACATTGATGTCTTCTAGATTCTGTGCATTGTTTGAAATTCACCTCAAGAATATAAAAGGTTTCATATTTTAGAAATTTATGTTTTCTTTTTAAATTTTTTATATTTTAATTGTTACCTACTTAGAAATTTATCTAGATATGAAATATAGTGTGGCTTCAGTTCTGGGTTTTTTTCTAGATACCTGTCTAAAATTCATTTACTAAATGAACAATTTTTTTTCTGAATGGTGTAAATTTTACATATATTAAATACTAAAACTGTCTATGTCCTACCATTATGTGGTTCAAATTACAATAGCTTACAGACCTATTTTTCTTTCAGAATTTTTCTGTTTACTCTTGTTGTTTTCATATGAACATTAGAGTTAGCTACTTCCCAGATAGCCCTGTTTGTATTTTCATTGGTATTTTGTAATTGTGTTAAATTTAATTTTTAAGTCAATGGGAATCTACATTTTAATGATAATAATGCTTCTTAAGAATATCTATTAAGGGGGTGTCTTTTAAAGCATCTTCAAATAGCTTATTCGTTTCTCTTATTTATATCTGGGGGTTTTGTTTTGTTTTGTTTTGTTTTGACTCTTGTTACTAGATTTGTTAGACTGCTAGGGTTACAACAACAAAATACCACAGACTGGTGGCTTAAGCTGCAGAAATTTATTTTCTCACAGTTGTGGAAGTTAAAAGTCCAAGATCAGGGTGCCATTGTGGTTGATTTCCTCTGGAGCTTCTCTCCTTGGCTTGAAGATAGCCTTGCTCACACAGCCTTTCTATGTGTGTATAATTCTGGTGTTTGTGTCTAAATTTCCTCTTAAAAGGACACTTGTCAAATTGGATTAGGAGCCACCCACATTACTCATTCAGCATTAATTGCCTCTTCGAAGGCCCTGTGTGCAAACAGTTACGTTCTGAGGAGCTGCAAGTTGGGGCTTGAAGTTTTGAGGTAGGGAAACGAGCCCCTAATAATGATGAAAAAGGATTTTCCTTTCTTATATCTACTATTTGATATTTATATAATTCGATATATGTACTATTTGATATGCATATACATACAGACACACACACCAGGAATCATTTCTGCGTTTTGTACCTAATTACTTTGCTTGTTTACAATATTTATTTTCCATTTTTTTAGATAATAAAATCACATTATTTATAATGATCATATTACCTTCTCATTTCCAGTTGTTATAGCTTTGGGGTTTTTTTGTTTGTTTGTTTTTGTTTAGAGCTGTTAAAATAAGGCTGAGAGTATGACTGTAAATAGTCTTATGATCCTGGTTTGAATGAGAATATTTTAGTGACTTCTGGTGCGACTATTTAACATGATACTGGTTTTTGTGCTGAGATAAAAGATATTTTGTCTTTCTAAAGACTTACTCATGCTCCCTTTATATTTTAGTACAATTTTGAAACATGTAATTTTACAAAATTCCCTTTGGACATCCATGAAGATGTTCATATATTTTCCCTTTGATCTAATAATACATTGTTTGTTTATGGAGTCTTTTGTTAACTACAATTTTATGTTTTTTAGGGTAACTTGGAATTATGCAGGGAGGTGTTGCCTGGGGTTGAACACAGGGCCTTGAACATACTAGGCAAGTGCTCTGCCACTAAGCTACTTCCCCAGCCCTTCTTATTTTTTTATTTTTGAGACAGGATCTTGCCAGGTTGCCTATGCTGGCCTGGAACTTGTGATCTGTTCCTGGGTGAGATTATAGTCATGCACCCCTGCACCTGACTTGGAAACTTGGAAATGTGTATTTTTTAATGGTTCATAGGAACTTTCCTATAAAACTGTTGAGTCTAGTGCTTTGGTGGAAGAGGTTGTGTGTGTGTGTGTGTGTGTGTGTGTGTGTGTGTGTGTGTGTGTTTGTGTGTGCAGGTGGGGCAGTATTGTTGCTATTTTGGTTTTGGTTTTCTTTGCAGTGTTGGAAATCAAACCCAGGGCCGCACACATGCTAAGAAAGCACTCTACCACTAAGCTATCCACCCCTGTTCAAAAGGTAGCTCTTTGATAACTTTATTTCTTCTATAATTTTCCTGTTTAAATTTTCTATCTTCTCTTTAGTCAGTTTTGTTGTTAAATTACATTTTCCTATCATTCGTTTCCATTAATTTTCAAATTTATTTGCCTCAAATTGAGCAAAGTGATCTTAGCAGGGTTTTTGTTTTGTTTTGTTTTGGGTACCAGGAATCAAACTCAGGACCTCGCACTTGCCGGGCAGGTGCCGTGTTGCTGAGCTATATCCCCAGCTTAACAAGGTTCTTTTAGTTTAGTCTGGCTCAGTTTATACCTGATCTCCTCATTGCCCCCTACCCTTCTTTGTTGTTTTCATCCCTTTGGTGTTTGGATCAGGTTAGAGAATTGTCTGTTATTTTTATAGATAACTAACTGGGTTTATTGATTAGTTCTGCTTTCTTGTCTTATACTTGATATCTTTTTTCATTTTCTTTTCTTTAGATTTGCTTTAATAGTACACTTGATTTTCTACTTAGTCACT
>RJWT010016366.1:0-14448 GCA_004365215.1 Cuniculus paca | reverse complement strand
TTGAGGGTTGGGGCACGATCTAGGAGTCTGAAGTTACAATTGAAGGCAGTGTGTCTGATTTCCACTTTGTACGTTAAATAGGTTATAGAGATTGCCAAACCTCTGAGAAGTTACAGTGTCTATTCGTGAGCTGTCAACATTTTTTCAGTCTCAGAAAACCACTTGCACATAAATCTGTTTTAAGAAAGAAGTCAGTTTTGAAGAAAAATTACATTTTGTTTGAAACAGTTATAAGAAAAGATATAGAAAGCTATAGTTCAGAAGTGTGATGAGAATGAACACTTTTGTAATATACAGAAACAAAGACGAAAATCCCACATTTGCTAATCAGCAGTACATGGGTTTGACTCCTCTTCAGAGTTTGTCTTGTCTAACACAATCTGTGTATCAGGTTATAAACTCCTAGCGGCCAAGACCAGACTTAATCATTTATCCCACTTGTTGCATTAGTATTGGAGAGAGTGAGTGGCCAACCACAGCTGCATGACCGTTAGGTATTTAGTATAATAGTGTTTCTCAGGGTTCTGTAGCAGTCTTGTCAAATTCAAAAGCTTCTGTTCTTTCCTTTTTACTCTTCTCCTCTGTTCCTTTCTTCCTTTCTCCACTTTCCTCTTCCTCTTTTCTCTCTTGCTCTCTCAGTCTCTCTGTCCCCACTGTTTGTCTCCCTGTCTCTTCTACTTTCTTCCTCCTTTTATCCTTCTTTTCCATGATTCACCCTTCCATCCCTTCTTTTGTGTTTTGCTAGCAGACTTCATTCAAATTGTAATTATTCTAAATTAGCACAACTTTCTGCCCTTAGGTTCTGTCTCACTTCCAAATTAGGCTGTTTCTTCCCTAGTGGGCTCTGTCGCCAGCCCACAACAGAGATCTAGGGGAGAAAGAAAGGAATAATAGTGAAGGAAGTGAGACAAAATTGAGTAGCAGGTGGAGGTTCCTCTCCAGTTGTGAACACCTGCTCAAAGCAAGTGCCAGCCCCACTCCCCCCCTTTCTCATCTCACAATCACCTTTTGCTTCCTTCCACACAAACACAGCCCACACGTACAGATGGGGACAGACACTAGGAGATATTTTATCTCTCAGCAGGTATTATTTTTTCTCCTAGCTCTCCTGTTTAATAGTCCATTTTCACTTTGCTCCCCAAAGACTACAGCCTAGCCCTGTTAACTTTAGAGGAGCTGAAATCTGCCAGTAGTAGCTTTTAATTAAAAAAATTAGGCAGGCATGAGGTCCAAGCTTGTAGTCCCATCTGCTCAGGAGGCTGAAGCAGGAGGACTACTTGAGCCCTGGAGTTGGAGGCCAGCCTGAGCAGCATAACAAAATCTTGTCTTAAAAGGAAAAAAAAAAATCAAGGATATTAGGCCAGATAAGTTCAGACATTAGATGCCCACTCTTTTTTTTTTTCCTTGATATAATTCTGTGGTCATATTAGATAAAAAAAAGTCACTCAATCTGATTTTGTGACTATAAGATCAAATTCCTGGGAAGTAGTAAAAGATTAGTGTATTTTTTACTCCTATGGTATTTGTCATTGTTCTCACCTGTGAAAACATACTAGACATACTAGACCTTGTGTTCTTATTTCTTGCAATGATGGTGTTAATTGCTGACAAAGCTCTTCTATTTTTTTTTCCTCATGATGATCTGCCCTGAAAGGGCTTCCCTACTGTTAGTAATAGACATCTTTTCACACTTCCAGTTATGTCAGGCACTCTCTTTTAGATAAAGTATCATTGTAAAATAAATGTAGTCACCAAGTGATGAACTCATTCAAAAAAATACTCCACATGTATTGTAACTTGTCTCTATGGCACAATTCAGTTCACTGATTCATACCCACAGAGTTGCCACAAGTTTCTGTCCTGCCCCATGCAAAGATGTTTATATGCTTTACTTTTGCTAGGAATTGGGGATCTACAGATTGTCCAGTCTAACCAGAATCCATCTTCTTAACTAGTAGCTTCTGTAGTTCTAGCACTTTCGTGACCTGTCAGTACATCTTATTCTGCGTGAGCATGATTCATGTCACCCATTCACCCATGCTAAAGGATTCAACGTGAAAACTGACATCCTTAAGTGATACAGCAAGCTGAGTTCTTTGATGACCAAAGATGGAGCAAAATGATCATAAACTGTTTTCTATCTAATCTCTATGAGTAATCTAATGTGAGTTTTAAAAAGTATATTATATAAATTTCATTCAATTTAAAAATAAGTAACTTTCATTAAAATTATATGAGCACTAGGATTTTGAAAAAAGAAAGTCAAAAGGGAAGAGTGAACTGAGGAAAGGCACTAGTTGGGTATAGTATGTACTGTCCAGAATACATAATGCCAAGGTTTTGTTTTGTTTTGTTTTGTTGAAACAGTTTTGCTGTGTAGTTCAGGCAGACCTTGAACTCCTTGTGTAGTCCAAGCTGGCCTCAAACTCATGGCAGTCCTCTGCCTTAGCCTCCCAAGTGCTGTAATTATAGATATGTACTACCATGACTAGCAAGAATATTTGAAAAGAGAAGATTATTTGAGGGAAAAAAGGTTATTTTCTAAAATGTTTAACTTAATATTTTAAATATCAATACAATGTTTAAAATATAAGGAAACTACACTGGTTTTGGTTTAAGTATATTAAATATATCTTGTATATTTTATGTATTATGTTTTATTTTTATATATGCTTACATGTTTTATATAATATTTCCATTATTTGTACATCTTGAAGTGGTAGATTTTTAAATATCAAAACAATTGCTATGGGAACAAAGAATATTCCTAAAAACCAGCCTGTGACTGACATGGTACCTGCCTAAATTAGGTGACCCCTTATGGTGCTATTAGTGCATAAATGTCTTCAACCAATCGGCACATTTTTAGGAGTCCTTGAAGTACAACACTTAATGAACGTACTAGAAATCCAAAGAAATTTATTTTAGATTCTTCCTTCCTTTCAGTATATAAAAATTTTCTGGGAAATAATATATGTTTACAAAGTGCCTTTCAATTAAGAGCAGTACCGGTTGTCTCTACTTTGCATCACTTCCATACTGTCTCATTGAATTCTTCACAAATAGTCTTTCAACAGATATTTAATGAGCATCTATCTTTGTGTGGTCCTCTGGAGCTCAAGGATGAATTAGGCAAGAGTATTGTCCCTAGAAAATTTAACAGGGGACACAAGACTTACAAAATTACTTGTAGTACAGATGGGAAAGTGAATAGAACTGTGGAAAAAGAACAGATAAAGTATTCTCTAAGAAGACTTAGAGGAAAGATAAATGACTTCAACCTGAAGAAAACAGAAGTGGTGTCATCTTTCTTTTTTTTTGAGGCACTGGGGATTGAACTCACGACCTTGCGCTTGCCAGGCAGGCACTTAGGCCGCTGAGCTAGATCCCTGGCCTTGGTGTTTTTGAGACAGGGTCTCACTATGCCGTTCAGGCTGGCCTTGAGCTCACTTTGTAGCCCAGGCTGGTCTCAAACTCACAACGATCCACCTGTCTCAGCCTCCCGAGTGCTGGGATTACAGGTGTGAGCCACCACGCCCGGCTGGTGTCATCTTTCTTAGAGTTTAAAAAGTAAGTGGGGTTTAGATATAGAAAAATGGAAGAACGTGTCTTTCCAGATAAAAGCAACGGTGGATACCTAAGAGGAAAGATGTGGTGCATATTGCAGGTGCAAAAAAACTTGAATAAAGCAGGGTATATAAAAGGGATGCATAGAGAGAGGTTTGTAAAATATATTTTGCATTATCTGTGACCAAATGTAACGTTCACCTTTAGAATTCATTTTATGCTTGATGGGCACTAAAAAACATTTGGAGTTTTCCAGAAGTAAAATAATGTGTTCAGAGCTGTATTACAGAAACATTAAACCTGGTGACTATGTGAAGTCTGATTGTTTCAAAGCCATTATAACCAAAACTTTTTCTAGAGTCTTGGCAAATCTTTGCTGAAACCAAAGGCTGTGCTTGCTGTTCTGGGTACTGTTGTGTAGATCTGAAAGCCTGTGTTGGATTCTTAAGTGTTTTACCAGTCTCTGAGTCTAGGCTTTGTCCTCTGTTTCCTCAGGTCTGTTTTGAACCTTACTTATAAAAATTTCCAAGGAACTTCTAAAAATAATGTTCTGTTTTCAGTGTCAGTAGTAGTTGTGTTTGTTTTAAGCATCATATTTTGATCTTAAAAATACTCCAAGTCATATAACTGATCATGTTTTCCTCTTGGAGTTGGCAGTAAGATTATTTAGAGTCAGATTTGTATATCACTTTAAAAATGTATTAGAATCACACAGCAGGCATTTTTGTTCACTAACAGTAAATGTGGCTTTATCTTTCCTACATTATTTTTCTTTTATTCTATCTTCCCTTCTGACTTTAGCTTTATTTTAATTTGTTAAGGATGTTTACACTTATTCTACTTTTAATAAGTTCGTATGGATAAATATATGCTCTTTGTTTTCTGTCCTGGTGGCCCAAATCTTGACTTCAGCTGAATCCTTGTATTTTGCTTCTGCTTGTGGTGTGCTGCCAGCCACCCTCCCTTACATTCTGCTCTTATTCTGTTCTACTGAATTTTACATTGAACCAGCACTCATCCTCTGAACATGTTTCATTGGTGGTCCTCTTAATTGTATGGCCAAATCAGGAAAGATTCCAAGAGACAGAATACTTTGCTGTATTATCTGGACTGTACCACCGGGAACACGGTGGATACATGCTCACAAAAGAGTAAACCTTGGGAGAGCCATCGCAGCACAGTTTTGAAACCTTAAATGAAAGTTTTTCTCACTGGTAGGTTTTGACTTCTTTTAAAAATAAAAAACCTAAATTCAACATATGGAAATTGATTCTAAAATCACTTAATTTTCAATAACAATTTTAATGTCCATATGCTTACTTTTCTGTTTATACATGCCTTCTCATGTTCCTGATTTAGCATATCCCTGGAACAGAATCTAGGTAAATGTTTAGGATAAATGACTAAGCATGTGAAAAACTGAATGATTGAATGGAGTTCATTGAATCCTTAGAATTGCACTAAGACCTAGATAAGACTATATTATTTCCCATATTACAAATGAGAAAACTGAGACTCACTATCAAGATACCTGACAGAGTTAGGATTAAATTTGGTATTTTGACTTGTGATGTACTACTCTCTCCTCTGCATAGTATAACATCTAATATACATCTTCTGAACATGTGCAAAATATACTATTCTTTGGCAGCATCATGCTTAAAAATGTAGTCATTGGATCCACGCTTACATTTCTTTGTAGGCATAGTCTTGTTAATATCGCCTTTGAAGTGATTCTCTCTTTACTCTCTGTTTCCCTTCCAACCTAAGCTAAGCCCTTGTAACTACAGCTTGCCTTAGCAGCTTCTTGAAATGTACCTTAAAGCAATCCATAGAGGCTCTAATCATATGCACTGATGCTGGGAAAGACAATGCTAATTAATTGTATGATACGTGAATAATAAATCTTTCATGAATTTTAAACTGTAGTTTCCTTTTTTCCTAATACTCTTGCTGTGTGTACTATGTTAACCCTGCCATTCCCCCAAAGATTTATTTCAACTTCTGATAATTAGACATTTTATGATGAACATCAAAACAAGAAGCCAAAGAGGATTTCTACAGTTTCTGTCATAGGGAACTTCAAGAATACAGGCTATACAAGGAAGCAGCTTTATTTTCATGTATTTAGGTATTATCTATGCTCTGTAATTCAAGAGTGAGAAATTGTTATTGAATTATATGATATGGATTATTAGAGAATATTAGAAACATCCCATAATTACTAATGTTACATGCTATGGGAGGAGTTATTCTTATCATTGTACCCTGAAAGAAACTTGAATAATATATATTCAAAGTATTACATATCATGAATTCTTTTCATGGAATCCAAATTACAGTGTTAGACTATGTGATTTGGTTTAAAAATCACTGCTGGAGTTCGCATTATAGATGAAGGATAGTCCCTGTTTCCTCTTCTCTTTTAATACATGCATTTATATTAATAGGATGATTTAATGCATTACTTTAAAATTATATTGAATTTTGAACTGCATTTAGTTAAAAACTTGACATGTATATGGAACAATAATAAGTTTAGAGTTAAATGAAAGTGTCATCTACCTGCTTTCTAAAATAGTATTTGTCAATTCTAGTACATCCAAAGCTAAGTAATGAGATTGAAAAGTAAGTCTCACATGTTACATTAATTTGTGATCTTTAATTTATGATTCATTAGCTTTAGGGAATTTTTTCATAGCTATAACACAGCAGTGTATTTATATTTTGAAGTTGCTAGATCCTTTATGACTCTGACTTAGAACAAAATATTTGTACCACTGACATAGTGGCATGAGTCTCTCTGGTCACCTATGACTTCCTCCAAAATGTAGTTATACTACATACTGTGAAATTGGAAAATCTGTTCTGTGTGTGTTCTAATGGATGTAACGGTCATTAAGTATATGAGTCTTCTGACGTTGTAATCAGATGTGATTCAGTCTGTTAAGTATCCATGAAACAACATCTGCTTCACAGAGTGACCTTCTGCTAAAGAATGCTTAGCGTCTATTAGTAGATCATAGTGCAGATCTGCCTTATTTGAAATGCGCTAAACGAGAGTAGTCTACTGCTGTTTAGCAACTAGCTTGTAATAATTTATTGCAGTTAAATAAAGCTTAAAAAAACTCCATTAAATAATTATAGAGATTATATGCATTTTGAAAACCTTTGTGTTCTACTGAAATTACCCATTTAATTTCAGGGTTGGTTTGTTAAAAAAAGCTGAAATCTAAAGGCACATTAGGGGAGCTGTCAGATGCTGTTTTCTGTAGGTGTTAATAAAACCAGATTGAAAAAAAAAATCTGAAACAAATTAAAACCAAGAGCAATTTTGCCATCTGTTGTATATTAATTAGAACTTTGTGTATCAAGGGTAAACTTGCTCTTAGAGAATGTCACTGAACACCCGCTTAATAGAATAATATGCAAATTTATTAGGTTACGGATTTATATGCAGTTTTTATTTCTAATTCATTTACAGTGGATCTCCAGGAAATTAGTAGTGTATATAGATATGTATCTACATATATATATATATATATATATATATAATGAAATTTTTTTTTTTTCAGAACAACCTGCAAATAACCAAGGCCAATCTACCCTGCAGCCTTTGCCACCTTCCCATAAACAGCACTCCGCACAGCATCATCCATCCATCACTTCTCTCAACAGAAACTCCCTGACCAATAGAAGGAACCAGAGTCCGGCCCCGCCGGCTGCTTTGCCCGCCGAGCTGCAAACCACACCCGAGTCCGTCCAGCTGCAGGACAGCTGGGTCCTTGGCAGTAATGTACCACTGGAAAGCAGGTAACTCCTATGTGTAAAGCTTTCATATCGTTTTAACATTAGAACCACACAACTTACTTGCACAGACAGTGCATGTTCTGTAATAATTTTTAGCATCCAAAATTTAAAAATAAACTAGTCCAATCCTTTTCTCACTAAAGGAAATTTACCATACTTATATCCTCCATGTTTTATCTTAAGATCAACGTGCAGATTGTTGGCAACTGTTTAGTTGCTGGGTCAGTTAACTTTCCCATTCTTTGCATATATTTTATTCTGTACAAGAAGTCAGAATAAATGACCTCAGTGAAACTTTTCCTTACTACTGTTTTTTGTTATCTACAAATTGTTAGGCGGGTAAAGAAAAGGAAGGAGATATAAAATGTGATTATCATCCCACATAGGTTGAGTTGGTGAACATGTTTAGCAGCTACTTGACTCTCAACTCCCATACTTTCTCAGACTGTATGTTGTTCATTGAATCAAGAATCATAGTGGACTCCCAAACATAATACTTATCATAAGTCCGATGACCATTGGCTAAGGATATTTTAGTTTCCTGTAATTTGTGGGAGATTGGATTTACTCACTAATTTCTATTTCTTCTTCCTTCTTCCTTCTTCCTTCTCCTTCTTCCTTCTCCTTCTTCTTTCCTAAAACATTCTGTCTTAAATAGTTCTCTTAGGCAATTCTTCCTTACAATGAACTGAAACCTCTACCCTTGAAATTCCACCCCCAGTTGTATTCATAGAGTTGGTAATGTGGAACTATACAAGTAATGTTGCCCTATTTCTGTATGATGGCCATGGGCTTTTCTCATTCTTCCAGAGGCTTCACCAGCATAATGGACTTTCTCTGGACACATTCTGATGTTTCAATGAGATTCTAAAGTTTAGACTTCCAGCCCAGGGTGGCTCACCAGTGGCTAGTTTCTCATACCCAAGTGTGTATCAGTAGTAAAAAATTGTTTTGAGCTAGGTTATTTCATTATTAAATATCTCCTGGTACATAAAATTTCACCTTTCTTTGGACAGAAACTTAGCAGTCAATATTTTCTTTTTATTAGTACAGCAAAGAGTGGTGCCTTGCTTTATTCTCTTAAAAGTGTTATAGCAGGGTTTCCCTAGCATTCCTGTTACTATTTATTTCATCGCTTCCTTAAGTTTCCATTAGGCTCAGATTTAAAGAATTATGACCATATAAAATTCCAAAAATAGAGACAAACCCCCAAAATTATGACCATATAAAACCCCAAAAATACCTGAGACAGTGTCCCTCAAAATATCCTGCATTGAAGAGCCTCTATTAACTTCTGCATTTAAATTAGCTGCTAGATAAAGAAACTATCTCACAATGAATAAATTGCTATTTTTGCCATGAGCTGTGTTATCTGCACGAATTCTGCACTGAGGAGAACTAGCTGGAGGTTCTCACAATTGTCAATAATAAAAGCCTTTCTGTCCTTTTACTAAACCCAAGAACAAGGTTCAAATGAATACTTACCTTTTTTTCTATCATGTCAGCCAAGAGTAGTTGAGTTTTATTATTTATTTTGTATTATTGTTGAGCATTCTTTTGGGAGAAAAGAAAAAAGTAGGCAAATAACAGAATTCTCTTCATAAAAGACCAAGAGTCATATATATAGATTTCCCCCACCCCAAGGTTATTAGCACAAAGCTAAATTTACCCAGTGTAATTAATTAGCACACACCAAACAACTAATCAACACTGATTCACTATTGTCACTTGAAAAATTATTAGGAAAAAAGTAATTTTCCAGTTGAGTCATCAAAGTGAATACAGATAATTGTATTATAGTTGACACTAATTGTTTTGACAAATGTTTTGAAATATGACAAGTTAAATCATCAAGAACATGCTTAATTTTTGGTGATGTCATATAGCAAAAATGGTGTCAGTAAGATAGCTAGTATTCCTTGAAGCCATGTGAAGACATTTGGAATAATTTTTAAAAAGATAACAATTTTTTGTGTTACTTTATATCATACTACCAGATTTTGGTTGGAGGAGGTTCAGAAAAGAAAGTAACTGGTTATAAGATAATCTATTGTAGTTATATGTAAAATTATAGCTGGTTTGTCCATACTCAGACCCTATAAGAAATCATTCCCAAAGTGAGTAGTTACTGAAATTTTCTTCCATTTTTAAGCAGTATCATTAATAAATCAATATTATATTATATTATATTATATAGTTTAAAGGTTAACATTGGAAGAAGTTAACCAGCTGATATAATCTCACTAATGAAAAGAAAGAATAATGATTCTGAAAGTGTGTATCACTTTAAAAGATATTAACAAATTTTAATCTATATTATGATATTGTTACTTTTTTGTTATCCAACTTTCACATCTTCCTGATAGATCAGAAGAAATGATATTTCAGCTTGCAGGTAGACAGTGAATCAACCTAAGCAGCCAAGTGAAAATCTCACACTGTACTGACACAGTACTGTTGTGGTTTCTTTAATAGTCTCACTTGGTTGGAACTCTGGAGGTGAAGAGCCAGTCCTATTTATCATTGATTTTTCCCTTTTTAGTTAAGATTCCCTATGGAATATGATTCTCAGGGTCAGTTTCTGCTATCTTAACAACTTTATCCAGACTTAGATCTACCTTTAACCATTTTTAAATCTAGTGTATAAATTCACCTCTGAGAATTATTTCAATTCAAGCATATATTCATTTGATTATCTTTTTATTGAAACTCATTTAAAAGTTAGAAGCTATAAAGTACAGACTTCAATTATATGTGTATAGTTTAGATTTTCTCTTTGTTTCACCCCTTTTCTCCTTTGAATACATATCGATAATAGTTGGTTGCAAAAGTGTCCTATAGTAATACTTAAAATCCTAGTAATTTGTTGTTTACCTACAAATTGGCAAAAAGGCTTAAAAATGTTCTATCATTTTGAGTTATTAGAAAGAGTTGTTTTTTTCCTGCCAAGCAGTTATTTGGTTCCATAAAAATATGCATTCCCTTTGTCTAATGAATTTAACATTTGCTATTCCTGAAGACAGTATTGTATACCATACATTTCTACTCAGTAAATAAAGAAGTTCTGGTCTATAATCTTGCGTGAGTTTCAGATCACCTAAAGTCAGATCAAGATCCAGATAAGCATTTGTAGCTAATAAGCAAATCCTTTTTATATACAAGTGCCTTATATATAATGTCAAATATTTACTTTCAGTTTTTCTTAAGTTTCTTTTCCTTGAGATTACTATTTCTTATATTTTGGATGGTTCACTTTTAGGCCTTTTAGTGGTCGATAGCCTGCCCTTTGTTTATTTTATATTTTAGCTGATTAGGTGTGTAATTGCTGCTACAAGAATATAGAGCAGTGAAGGAAAAGCTTAGAATTGACCCAGTGTAGCACCACCATTTCAAAGTATAGTACAATAACTTTCATTGTGAAGCGTTGACCTTCAGCAATTGTAAAATTAATTGCCTTCACATTCCTCATTTATATATGTGAGTTAAGTAGCTTAATAGTTACTTATTAGATGTTAACAAAATGGCTCATTTGTAACCATTTAATAAAAGATTTATTAAAGTCTTGTTTATTATGAACTCTACTTTGGCATTGATAGTTCATTAGTTATGTTCTCATAGCTTTTTACCTTGCAGTTCAGTAATGCTTTGCTAATTATTAATGTATGAAATTGCATGTTAAATTACTTTATTAGTGCATTTTTAATTTCAACTATCTAATATCCTGGGCTGCTTTAATGTGAGATCAATTGCTACATCTTTTTTAAAAAATGAACTATGTAACAGAAGTCTGTTTATTAAGATATTATCCTGTACTCATTCTTTTATCTTCACTTTAAAGAGTTTCTAAGAGAGGCTGAACAATCATACAATGACCAGGTTGGAGTCAGCCTTGCCTATAAAACCCTGTGGGCAGCACCCTATGCAATGTGGCCTCTGGTCACATTGAAAAACTGTACCTCCACCTACTTGCTGATAACTAACTACCAATAGTTAGGTAATAAGTAGTAAGATCTGCCATAATTAAAGATATGGCTTCAACTACTGTGGTGGCACATGCCTATAATACCAGCTACTCTGGATACTACAGCTGGAGGGTAGCAAGTTCAAGTCCAGGTTGGGCAACTTAAAATGAGAATTTGCCTCAAAAGAAAAGATAAAATAAATAAAGAGCCTAGGCGTCTCAGTCAATGACAGAGCATCCCTGGGTTCAACCCTTAGTACTGCAAAAGAAAAGAAAAGAAGGAAGAGAGAGAAACATAAAGAGAGGGCTTCAAGTAAAATATGCTTGGGAAAATACCATTAATTTAAATTGGCCAACTGATGCCATGTGTACATTTGTTAAAAAAAATTTTGAAAGAAAGGCAGAGTACAAGAATTTTTCTATGTGGTGTTTATATTTAAGGCATATTTCAAATTGTGGCTTAAAAACCCTACTGTGAGAGGATGATAAATTCCAAAAGTTACTATAGGTCTAATTCAGGGTGTAAGCTTTATAGTGATCATGTAATTTGCCATCCTAAACCAGGACACTTCTACAGCATAAACTGATGATTTCCAGGACAAAGAGGTACATCATGTTAACATTCAAAGCTCTATTTTCAATAATAAAGTCAATTTTGAGCCCATACTGTGTTATACATAAGGTAAATAGGAATAAGTGATCAAATGGAAAAAGCAACCTTTGCTTGAATATAGGTTGACTTTTGATTTAAGCTTTCCTAGTTTTTGTTGCCATCTTGTAGCAAGTATTTTACTTTTTGACCCTTTTACAGAGTTTTTGTTGGCTTATAGATATGTAGCTCCTAAATAATATGTAAAATATTTGTACTTCTCACCATATCAAGAAGAGGGGAGTATATACTGAAGCAGTATGCCAAATGAAATCTTATTCAACGAGTTCAAATTTATTTGTTTAAATAGAAAATACTAGATTTAAAGGTTACTCTGTGTTCATAAAAATGTAAAACAAAAGCAAAATTGGCTTCTGAATTTATTTAAAGAATAAACATCCACATGACTCCAATTGCATTGTAATTGGGATTTACCAAGTCATTCTCTTACACTGATGTAAAGGCTATCTTCTAATAAATCTGAAAAAGAAAGATACAAAGATAGTTACTAAAATAATGGACATCAAAAGCATGATTTTTAAATGTGAGATTATTATGAACCAACCGTAATGATGTACTTTAACTTGATGTTAAAACAGGCATCATGCCAATAATTAAAATGAGAAATAGACTCTACACTAATAGTAGCTCTAAGATGAAGATCATTCCCAGGAGTCAATATTGATATATGCTCCAAATAAAGCCTTGTAGAGTGGGAATACAAAACACAGTTCAGCAATCATAAAAAGAGCAAACGCTTTGGCGTCAAACCTGGTTTTTAGTGTTAAATCCACTGTTTTAGCTCTATACTGACCTACAAATTATTTAAATCTGAGATCAATTTGCAGTGCAATAACACCTGCTTGAAATAGTGCTATGAATATTAAATAAAATAATGTAAGTAAAGCATGTGGAACATGACAGTTTCCTTACAAATGTTTTTAAAAATAATGACCAAATAATAATAGCAAAAATTTGGAAAATGATTGTACCTTGAAACAATAATTTTAAGTGAGATAAATAAGACACACAAGCTTAAATGTATGATTTCTTTTATATGAGAAACTCAAATATAAATAAAGAGTAAAATAAAAGAGATAATATGTAAAAAGATGGATCTTTCTGAAATGAAAAGGGGAGCAAGAGATGGAGGGAGGAGAATGGAGGTAGGAAAAAAGAAATTAAAATATGTTATATATGTATACCAGCTCCACACAAGGAATGTAAATATTATGTACTGCAAACATTTACTAATAAATTTTTTTTAAAAATTTAAAAAATCACATAGGAAAATAAATTTCCTATAATCTTACCCCCAAAACAACCACACACACAATTGTATAGGATAAAGACATCTAATTGTTTAACAGTTGAAAAGATGTTCTCATAAAGTAGTGTTCTTCTTTCCAAATGATATGAAAAGTATTTAACTGGAATATTTATGCATAACTTTTCCTTATATGTTAGCACAAGCATAAAATTAAACCATGATTAACCTTACCAGAATAAAATGTCTTGATTTCTCAACTCTTTTTCTTGCTTCACAGGAATTAGGTAGTTTTTTGTAGGTAGGAACCCCCAGTCTGTTAATTTTGTTCTTGAGAAGAAAAGAAAACCTTCAAATAATAATGAAAGACAACTATTCATATACTTGAAGCATTTAATTACTAAAATAGTAAATGTTTGGAGTGAATCAGTAAAAGTCTTAATAGATGCATTGTCTCCACATCAGTCAGAAGTTAGACACGAGATTTATTCAAGGTATTGAAATCTTGAGGTGTATTTTGTGACTGATTGATGGTACCATACAATAGAGTGGGAGTATTATTTTGTTTATTTGCAGTGAAATAGTTTCTTTTATTTATTTATTTATTTAATTTTTAGGGGTTTTTTTAGGGTGTTTTTTTTTTTAGTTTCTTTTTAATAGAAGTTAAGACACTAAGAAAATATGCATTAGTCATTTACTATAGATCTTAATTTATTTTTGAAAGCATAATTTCATTACTATATATTATGATAAGGTTTGAATCTGGATAACCAACCAGTAATGTGTATAAAATATTTATATATGACAACCTTAATTTTCATAGTACCTAGGGAAATGAATTCTTAATGATTTCCAACACGTTTCTCGTCACTTCTCTGTGAACATGACCGAAGTGAAAGGTCATGGATGCCTTTATTCTGGTTACAGTTAATGACTGTGACTTAATCATTATCTCCTTCAGAATATTACCTATGCATTTTAAAACATCCCTCTTTCTTTTCCTCAGCAACTGTTTTGTAAGGCTTTTTTAAAAAATGAGGCTGAGGGTTGAGCTCCAGGTTTCACACTTTAAAAAGCAAGTGCTCTACTAAACTACACCCCTAGCCCATTTTGTTTTGTTTTGTTTTGGTTTGGTTTTTTGAGACTGGATCTTGTTAAATTTCCCAGCCAACTACAAACTTGGAATCCCCATGG